>MJUU01043701.1:6099-18113 GCA_002080025.1 Modiolus philippinarum | reverse complement strand
TTGCCCAGAACATTTATTTATTTTCATGAAAATCTCGAAAACATTATTTATTGTTATTTTTATAAAATTTATTAAGATTATTTATTTTTACCGAATGTCATTTAAAATTATTTATTTGCAATTGCAATAAGAATTTATTCTTCAAATCAAGATTAAATTATTTATTTTCATGGCAAGTAGGATTAGAATATTCATTTTCACTGGCACCAAGATTAATTTATTTATTTACAAAATCGCCACCCCCCCCCCCCCAAAAAAAAAATCANGTGATAATGAAAACTCGACTTTATTTTTGAATTCATTTTTTATTTTCAAAAAGAACAACAATCATTCGATCGCCTGAAGTTTCAATGGTAAGCTAACTTTTTGCCCCATAAAGGTTCGCTAAAGAATCAAAATAAGTTTAAATCAAATAATTCTCCAGGCATTTTCTTTAAATATCAGTATACTTTTTGATTAAAATTTTGGTATTTGTACGTTTTACATGCAAAAAAAAACACAATCTCAGTGACAAAGAATCTATGTATAAAAACATTCTTAAAGTTATCATAGTAATTCTTTAAAATGAATCTCCATGGGGTAGTTCTTTAGAGGAATGGGTTTGAGGTGAGCATCATTAACTCTGTGCATTTGCCTAGCATATGTAGGAGGATGCTGAGGAAAGTGTAATTAATTCTGTATTCTTCTGTTATCTCAATTTTTGATAAATGTTTTATAAATTCTGTCAAAAGATTGGCGTAGGCTGTAAAAAGACTATCTAATGAGGGTTGGAATGGATACAGCATGCACATGAAAATTACTGTTGAAACCCTCATGTTTTCTATAAGACTTTTTTATAATAATTCTCTATTTCAAAATTCTAATCCACAAATGCATAGAGATCTCGATAAATATTCAAAAAGTTACTTAAATTACGTCTTTATGGATTTTTTTAAGTGTTTTGTTAATTAAAGAAAATTTTGCGATGTTTAAACGTTCAGAATGCTAACTCTTACCATTTGCAAGCGACAGAATCGTTGCCAGTAAAATTACTGTAAACATAATTTTCGCCTTGATGCATCAATACCGACACTGTTTTTGAAGTCTCTGGAACAAACAAAAACATAAAATACAAAATTGTTGAAATGACAAAGTGGTAAATTATTTTGAAAAATGTGAATGAATCACTCACAACCGAAACAACATTTATGAATGAATTTAGTCCTTTTTAAATAATTTAATGGTCGAATATAGTCCAAAGATAGATACAACATTAAAACACTAAAACACAATCATATAGCTGTTATTATTAGGGAAATTTCGACGAGATGAAAACTAAATTGAAACAATGCAACAAAAGAAAAAAAAACAAAACACAAAAATATCGAATACATAAGAACTAAAAATAAATAAAACAAATACATTCATCAATAGATCACTGCCATGCACCAAATTGGAATGTTGAGCCACAGTAATTGTTCAATGTGCACAAGAATATTTTTTTTTCGTAAATTAAAATAAAAGTAACAGTCATCATTGACGAAAGTTATAATACACTTGAAAAACTAATTTACGTTTGTTTGCTGTTTTGTGATGCGATTCAATGGGACAGGGATCCAGTTTGCAAGCCAGTGATTACTATATTTCCACAGTATCAATGGTGAACAAAATCTCGCTGAGTAATCAATCATTTTTTTACTAGCTTTTCTAGATTTTAGAAAGTGGAAAATGACAGTCTACGAGAAGAAGACGTTGCTGATATCTTGTTTTGTAATGTAAAAGTGAATAAAATTAGAATGTTTTATTGAAATTTAGTGTACTTACACAAAATTCGAAGGCTTATATGCAACCGTCCCCACCAGTGTTTCAATAGGTTATGAAATACAGCCAAAAAAATTGAAAAGATTTTATAACGATTTATGTTTGTCCTTTTTGCTCATTATTCACCCCTGTTTTAAGACGATTACGTTTTATTATAAACTTTAATTAAGATTGGTTTAAAAACATAATTGTTATTAAAACTTCATGACCTAAGCTGTACTTACACGATTCTAAATACATTTTTTGTATTTATTTTTTTTTATCTTTAAGTTAGAGCAATATATTATCAAAACTTTTGCTGAACTCAAATATTATTTGTTATTTCTGTATTTCAGTGTTACAAAAATTACAAAAACTGTATGATCTACAGTATCTACACGTGTCAATCTCGCCGCTTATAGAGTTATAGAGAACAGAAAACATAAAAAAATACGGAAATTTGGCAACATCATGGCCGCCAGCGTACTCGGAACTAAGATTTAATATAATTGGACCCTATGGGCAAATCACATTTTAATCTTCTCCTGTGAAACAACTGAAGCACATTCAATCAAACTTTCAGGAATGATGTATGGAATATTATTTACCAAAATTGCTCATTTCCTTCCAATTGGACAAAAACATGGTTGCAAGTGCGGTACTCAGCTTTAACATTTGCCCCTGTGGGAAAAATCACATTTTCATCTTTTCCTCAGACACCACTGAAGTAAATTCAACCAAACTTTATAACTATAACATAAGACCCTAAGAGAAAAAAATATGTTTTGTCATCAGCATAGACATGGCTAAATTAGAAGCATTTTGTCAGGTGAGCGATTCTGACTCAGTCCCTGACACTCTAGTTAGGACAGATACTAGTAGTCCTTTGTGCCTGTGAGCAAAAACTCTATAGCGTACAGAGACAAAAAAAAACAGTCTTCAGTAGAAAAAAAACAGGAATAGGTCATTTTGAATGTTCAGCTTGTTTTGCGAGACACAGAATACAACTATAAGAAAACTTGAGTTAATTGATATCTTGAATGTGCTAATAGGCACAAGTCGCAACAAACAAGTGCCTTGCAGTAATTGGCCAAAGTTTTGATAAATATGAATCAAACTTTTATGTAGCGGGCCATTTCCATATGTAACGTCACTACAAAATAGTGACGCATCTAAAGACCAATGCTCAATACGCAATTTAAGTACATAGACTTATAATTTAATATCAATATACACATACTCAGTCGAGTAACTGATCAGATCTTGCATGGCTAGTTCAATTAACGGTATAAGAAACTCTTTAAAAAAAAGCCAGGATGGTGTTCTCGGAAGCTATCTTAGAAGTAAGATAAGTCCATATGACACGTCTTTGTCAAAAGTCGTATTCTAGAAGCTCTCGATAGTAACTTATATTTATTTCTTATGTCTTTGGAGTACTTAGGAAATTCTCCAAATATTTTTCATGATATTTAGCATTTTTCGTCTGTCTTAACTTTAAGATACCTATACATGTAAATAGAACAATGGAAATCACGAAATTTGTTTGAATTTTACTTGCTCACTCCATTCTGCTACTTTAAAATTTCAACTAGGATGCAACTCTCTCTCTCTCTCTATTGGCTTTTATGCACTTTTCTTATGTTTAGTACATGCCTACTTTTACCTGTATTATGAGGTCAATGTAAAACAAGGCTTTATAGAATTAAGCGATTAAGATTAACAGAAATATCTTGATCGTATTACAGATTTAATTGTGTTATATGTGACACAAATCAAGCCATAAGAAGAGAATTGCACAATTTATGCAATTTTATGTGCAAGATCTTTGTGCTTATAATGCCGCGTGATATAGTGCCATTAAATATGAAAGGATCTATATAAATGCACATGAGACAAACTCTACAAATACATGATTAAACCAAGCAATACGCGACTTTTGAGTCGTGTTCACTCCGGAAATATTTTTGTGTATTATGAGAAAAAATCAATACATTAATACATTGAGAGGGAATCACTAATTGATTAACACTGTTGAGCAAAGGGCGATTTTATATATTTAATCTATTTGTAGCCCTTCATGTTAGTTGTTTTTCGTCAATTAAAATTTAGTTCAATAATTGTCATGTAGGACAAATTATAAGCACACTTCAATTTCATAAATAGTTTTTAGGTGGTTATATTTATTTCAATAGGTCAGGAGTCTACTTATCCGTCTGACTGGTATTTTAGGAGGTCGTTTACGCCTTCAATTACACGAGAGTTCCTATCTCGAAAGTCCTTATTTAACAATGCTTTTACTGTCGTTCTTCATCTTGAAGTAACTATGCATTTATAAGTGTTAAGGGCATAATCGTGATTTTAGGGTCAAAATTGAATATAAAAGGCGAAATTAGTATCATTATTTAATCTGTATAAATGTTAAAAAAACTAAAACTATGATATTTCAACAAAAAAAACATATTAGATAAAAAGAAAGAGTTTGTTTTTAATGGTGAAAAAATAGAAAAAGTACTAAAATATAAATATTTAGGCAATATAATTGAGTCTTCGGGAAAGTTTCAATCATCTCATTTAGAATTGTCAAAAAAGGAAACAAAGTAATGTTTTCAATGTTTAAATATCTAAATCCATTATCAAATGTACCTTTAAACATTTATAAAAACTGTTTGAATCTTTAGTAAGACCAATTTTAACATATAATTCTGAAATTTGGTATATGGACTTCTATGAAGAAGTCATTAAATCCACAGAAAGAAATAAAGATAAATTAAATGATAAATTTGATAAAGTATCACTGATTGATAGTAGTTTTATTGAAAAAAAACAAACTTAAAATTCTGCAAATTCATCTTAGGCCTCAGTAAACAATCTGTCAATATAGAAGCTAGAGCAGAACTAGCTCAATATCCACTAGATACATACATTAAAGCACAATCAATTAAATATCTAGTTAGACTCTTCAGTCACGCTAGTTATTCTTTATTGGATGATGCTTTTTTATTATCTGAACATCTCCATTCCAATGGAACATTCTCCTGGTATTCATATGTAAATAATATTTGTTCATCAAACAACATTGATGTAAACCAATTAAAAAATCTGAATTATCTAAAAGATTATTAAACTCTTGATAATATCAAAGAGCAATTAAAAACTGAATATGAAAACATATTCTTTGATAAATTGAAATCATCAACTGAAAACAATAAAATATTCGTATACTAAATATATAATTGAAGATTTTATATTAAATACTAATTTTGAAGATAGGAAAAATATATGCAAAATGAGAATTAGTCATCACTTTTTAGAAATAGAAAGAGGCAGATATAAAACAATTAAAAGAGAAAATAGAATTTGTAAATACTGTGATTTAAATCAAATAGAAGATGAAACTCATTTCTTTTTTCAATGTCCAAAATATAACCTTATAAGACAGGAATTTAAAAATAAAAAATGTAAATACCTTTGAAAACAATAATTATAATAATAACAATACAAATATCATTGAGATATTATCTTCATCGGATCACTTGCAATATGTTGCTCCATTTATAAAAAAAAGTATCTTATATCGAGAAAAGTGGACAAATGATTGCATGGTTCACCACCAACAATATAAAAAAAAATGTTAAATATACGTAACGAGCTGTATAATTTTGTATATTTTATTTTATGTTGTATTTCGTCTTTATGTCTGTATATATGCTTTCAACCCTCAGGGGTACAATTATGCATTTCTAATAAAGTTAATGAAATCATATATGCATGGATAGTTCCAATTCAAGAGTGTCTTGATAGAGGACATGGAACCCTCTCCTTATGGTAGGAAAATACGTGCCTAAATATTAAAGATGTTAGATTTTAGAATATGACGCAAAAAGTTTATTTATGGCGCTTACAGAAGAATATCATGATGAAATAATCCATAGAAGAAATAAATATTTTTCCGTGAGTAGTCAATATTTTAACTAGGTCAAAAATGAGCAAAATATAGGCATAGCGGTACGAGTATTTCACGAAAGGATATGGAGTAAATGAACATGAGACAATAACAAATATGTTAACTCCAGCTGCAATAATTTTAATGAGCTGTATGGCCATTTCGGAAATTAATTCCTCATCAGCAGCACTAGAACCCAAACAAAGGAAATCCATTTAAAAAATGTTTGAAATGCATAAAACCAAACGAAATCCGAATAATCAGTAATATCAAATATAGCTAAGGACAAAACTACGATGGAGGGAGTTTATCCTTCGGTTTTAGAATTTTACATAAATTTAGGTAATAGTAATTGAACAAAATGTACACATGAGGTATCATCTCATGTACAAATACACCATATCTAAGAAAAATAAAGAGCATACATCTATCTAAAATGTATGTCTATCTAAAATGCGCACGTAATGAAAATTGGAATTTGCCATTGAAATGTTGTGAACATGATTTTGAATAGTTCATTGATAATAGATGAAATCAAATTAAAACACCATTTATGCTGCGTGTGAGAAAAATATTTCACTTTTTGAAAAACTCTTATTTTAGTAAGGGGAGATTATTCTAAAGGAATAATAAGGGCAAAATCACATTTGAACGATTTTTTCTGAACATGACCAGTGACACCATTTTTTTTCCATTATTCCAGTTATTTCGTTAACACAGTTTACACTATACTTTCACCAAAATTGTTTCATTTATATAAAGAATTATGAAATAGTATTTTCTCCCTATATAGACTATATCAAAAACTCAAAATCTTGCTATTTTCGGACGCTTCTCCCGGAAAATCTATTGATTATTTACTAAAAATGTGACGTGCATTTAATAAACTTTCAATCACAGAAAAATCATGAAAACAAGAAGAAATCTACCGTTTTGTTTTTAGTACAAAATTGTACCCCGAACCACCTTAAATCCAAGTACAGACTTGCGAAAGTAAGGTACACGTTGGCTTAAGTAATTTACACATGTCATTTGCTGTTGTATTAACGATATGTTTGCATGTCATGTACATGTATGTATTGTATTTGCTTGGTCCCTTTGAGCGTAATTCGCAAAGAAATATTATTTATACAAATAGAAATAGAAATAGAAAATCTTTATTCACCAAAATGGGCCAACAAGGGGCATGAGCATGAAAACATATAGACACAACACAGTTTGAATTACATTAATACGACATTTAACTAGCACATACTGATTTATTGATCATTACAGTAGAATTTAACATTACAAATCGAGGTCCAAAAACATGGAATATCAAAATTTCAGAAACGTATATAAGGAGTATCTCTCCTGTAAAACTCTGCCCTTGGCTGGGTTTTGGCTTTTGGCTTTTCTTTGATCTGGTTGATTATTTGTTCTAAATCAGCTTTTAAACATAGGTTTTTGCCTTCCAAATGTTTTGATGCCATCTGTACTGAAGAGATATATGTTGTCGGCATGCCCATCTTCAGAAACTTCTAAATTATATATGAACTTCGGTTTTCATAGGCGGATTCAAGGGGGGCGTCCTGGGGTCGGAACCCCCTTTTTTGGACAATCATGTATTTTCAATGAATATCCTTATATTTTACTAAGAAATACCCCCAAATTTTCAGGCATCGCTCAGCTTGGTGATATTTTCTTTCCTTCAAAATTGGTACCCCCTTTTCAAATTCCCTGGATCCGCCTCTGGGTTTGGGAGTTATTTAGTGCCGTTATATGTGCACTTAAGAATTGACCCAATGTTTAACTTCAAGTTTTTTTGTATGTTACTTTCTCTCCAGTCATCATTCCATTTTAACTTATAAATTGAGACAGTTAAAAACCAAAAGATATTGATGAATGCACATGAGAAATAAAGGTAAAAACAAAAGATATAAGCTTTTAGTAATTGTTATTCAGTAATACAGGTAAAATTCTGTTTTTCCTTTGACGGTTATATTAATACTGAATTCACTGTAGTTCTAAGAAGAACCGTGAACACACCGAAGGAACATCTGATCCTGGAATTTTTACATGCAAACTTTGAGCTTGTTTTTTTATTTATTTTATTTATTTTATTTTATTTTTCTCGCTGGAAACAATCTATTTTTCCGGATCCATGCTTCTTCATGTCCTGATATTTTTTCACCAAATTTCAGATCCTGCAGATTTTTTTTTTTGGACTTCCTTTCAAGACTCAATAAAAATGGTTACTCTCCAGCAGAATAAATCATTGGCACCGGTGGTTTGTTGGAGATTTATATATTGATGCCCATTATTTTCGCTAAGATTTTACCAAGAGTGTAGCGTGAGGTAAATCAAACGCAAATAACGAACACCCATTTGTAAATCGACTACAAACCACGGGTGGACATGGATTATTGCGATTCTAATATGAAATTTAGTGATCGAGGCGGTACCATGATGTACAATCATAGCTAGACGTCATTGTTGCTATTATCGCCATATAAGAATGCTCAAGATACACAAAATTAATTAAGTGTCCAAGGCATATAACGCAAACAAAAAGACAATACACGTAAACACATTACTAAATTGCAGTTAAAGACAACAAACACAAAATAAAAATCTAAATGCGTCCTGTCCTTAGTGCTAAAGACTTTGTAATTTTTTTCTTTTCATGGTGTTGTCTATTTGCGATCATTACTGAGGCTTCATTTCGTGCATGGCACTCGATTTGTGTCCTTGGTACTGGATTTGGCCTCCTAGGTTGTTATAGGTAATTTAATGTTGTAAATATTCTATAATGCATTTTATTCATTGTTTTTATTTTGTACGGCCTTAATATTATGTAATTTGTTTGGCCTAGTTATGTAACTTGTTTACAATAAACAATGGTCAAGGTTATTACACTGTAGAACATGTGGAAATTTCTAGAGTTTAAATTTAGTTTTTAACACATAGAATTTTCTAGAGGTTTTCCTTACATAACCATTCTAGTCATGTGATTGTCAGTTGATTAGAATGTTCCAGTCGTATATTGTGGATAGATTTTTCTGGAAAGAATAAATGTATATAATTAAGGTAGCAGAAAAGGGTTCAGTCAGTCAGTTTAATAAGTTTATACAGGATTAATTAGTTTATATAGGATTATCACGCACATCTTTCGTATTGGAAATCGACATCAATTATTGTGAATCTATTATCAACTATTTAGTGAGGATTATAAGGAATATTCTATTGGACATTTATTTGGTGAAATTAAGTGAACTGTTCATTTGGATTATTATTTGGACTTCATTATTGTCAGATAAGTTATATATTGTATTTAATTTGTAAAATAATCATTTTTTGTCTGATCAAAAGTTAATTTTGAGCCAATTTTGTTTTATCTTTGCTGACTTCAATTTACAATAATTTATTGGTCGTTTCTGCCACATAACAGAAATTGGGGGCTATCGTCCGGGATTCTTCGAAATTGTTTAAAAAGAAATTATTATAATTTTGTTAAATAGAAAATTTTTAAAAGTCAGCAATAAATATTTTACAAGATGTCATTTGATCCAGAACAATTCATGTCTACGTGTCAGGTGGAGAATTTTGAGAAGCTTAAAAAGGATGAATTAATTATCTTAGGAAAACATTTGAATGTCAAATCTGGAATGAGAAAATTTGAAATTCAAAATGTGATTGCAAATTATTTGGTTGAAGAAGATTATTTTGATAAATCTGTTTTGGCGACTTTTGCATTCAAACACCTGATTTGGAAATTAAAAAATTAGAAATTCAGAAAGAATTAGAAATTAGAAAATTAGAATTGGAAAGAGAAGAAAAGGAAAGAGAAAGAGAAGAAAGAAAATTAGAAAAAGAGCTCAATTTTCAATTAGAAATGAAAAAATTGGAATTAGCTGAAAAGAATCAGGACCTTTCTCAGAATTCTCAGACATTTGATGTTGCTAAAAACATCAGGTTGGTCCCTCCTTTTCAAGAAAAGGATGTAGACAAATATTTTCTGCATTTTGAGAAAATAGCTCAGAATTTAAAGTGGCCAAAACACAATTGGTCAATGTTATTACAGAGTGTGTTAATTGGTAAAGCCAGGGAAATTTACACTCGGTTGTAAGTAGAACAGGCTTCAGATTACGACACTGTAAAAGAGTTAATTCTTAAAGCCTATGAACTGGTCCCTGAAGCTTACTGACAAAAATTTAGGAATGCAGAGAAACAGAGTGACCAAACCTATGTAGAATTTGCTAGAACTAAAGAGCAACTATTTGATGGTTGGTGTTCATCAAAGAAAATAAATAACAATCATGAGAAATTACGTCAGCTAGTTTTGATTGAAGAATTTAAAAGGTGTATTAGTACTGACATTAAAACTTTTATTGATGAACAAAAAGCTGAAACTTTGGAAATTGCTGCACGATTAGCTGATGATTTTTCACTTACACATAAAACACAATTTTTAAATAAACCACAGAAATTTTTCAGAAATAATAATCCTACAAATTTTTCACCCAGACCATCAAATGATGTAAATAGTATGCAACGTCTAGTAAATAGCTCGTCCAAGTCCTATCCTCCCTCCCAGTCACAGAGACCATTCAAGTCGATTTCCTGTAATTATTGTAAGAAGGAAGGCCATTTGATATCTGACTGTTATAGGTTAAAGCAAAGGAAGGAAAGTGAAGTTAAACCCAGTGGTTTTGTTGAGTCGTCACAATGTTTGCCTCATTTTGATAGAGATGTGCATAGTTCTTTTTCTGAGGTGAAGTCTGTTTCTGATCCTGTTAGTAAGGTCGAGGTCAAATCCTCATCTAGTTCCATTATGGAGATTTTTGAACCATTTATTAGTGATGGTTTTGTGTCGCTTTCGAGTGATTTTTGTAATTCTACCTCTATTCGAATTCTAAGAGATACTGGAGCCTCTCAGTCTCTTTTGTTGGCGGAAACCCTGCCGTTTGATGATACTTCTAGTACTGGTAGAAATGTTCTTATTAAAGGGGTAGATTCTAGTGGTTATACTGCTATTCCTCTCCATAATGTTTATTTGTCTTCGGATATTGTTTCTGGACCTGTGACCTTAGGTATCAAGTCATCATTGCCCTTTGAAGGTGTTCAACTTCTTCTTGGTAATGATTTAGCTGGGGATAAAGTTCAAAGAAATCCTATTGTGACAGACAAGCCTTCTTTTGATCAAGTTCCTGATTCTGCTGAACAGGAGATTTCTGAGTTGTATCCTGCCTGTGCAGTTACTCGTGCTATGCAAAATAAATGTGTGGACGTTCAGAAAGTTGATGAAAATAGCACTGATGGTTTCAATTTGTCGGATACATTTATGAGTCAGCTTAGTGATGTTGGTGTCAAAACAAGCAAGCCCTTGGAGTTTTCTGATAGTTCATTGGTTCAAGGTGATGGTATTTCTATGTCTACATTTAGCAATGAGCAACATAAGGACCCTGAAATTTCATGTCTGTTCAATAGGGCTGTTGATGAGAGTGAGTGTTTGCAAGAGCCTGTTACTTATTTCACCAAAAATGGTATTCTTATGCGTAAATGGAGACCTTCTGATGTATCTGCTGATGCAGAATGGGCAATAAAGTATCAAATTGTAGTACCAAAGGTGTATAGAGCTGAGATATTAAGCATGGCCCATGATACTCCCTTTTCAGGACACTTAGGTATTAATAAGACTTACAACAAAATTTTAAATTATTTTTATTGGCCTAATCTTAGAAAAGATGTCTCTAATTACTGCTAGTCTTGTCATACATGTCAATTAGTAGGGAAACCAAACCAAGTTATTCCAAAAGCACCTCTTCAGCCGATACCTACCTTTGAAGAGCCTTTTAGTAGAATATTAATAGATTGTGTAGGTCCTTTACCAAAAACTAAATCTGGTAATCAGTACATGTTAACTATTATGTGTGCATCCACAAGGTTCCCTGAAGCTATTCCTTTCAGAAATATAAAGACTAAAACTATAGTTAGGGCTTTAACTAAATTTTTCACTTTGTTTGGCCTACCTAAATCTATTCTATCATACCAAGGTTCAAACTTTATGTCAGGCATTTTTCAGCAAGTAATGTATGAATTAGGCATTAAACATTATAAATTATCTGCATATCATCCTGAAAGTCAAGGCGCCTTAGAGCGATTTCACCAAACTTTAAAAAAATATGATGCGGACCTATTGTTTTGACCCAGAGAAAGATTGGGATGAAGGAATTTCTTTTCTTTTATTTGCTGTAAGAGAAGCAGTCCAGGAATCATTAGGTTTTAGTCCATTTGAATTAGTTTTTGGACA
>MJUU01043697.1:17566-35759 GCA_002080025.1 Modiolus philippinarum | reverse complement strand
CCTCGAAATGTGTAATGTATTGTGACCAAAAACGAGTGAATTTCGATGCAGAGCCAATATATTAAAGAAAACAGAGTGTTTATAATGAATCATAAAAATGGAGGCAATAACAAAATTACGGAACAAAATTTCAAGAGCCAAAATCCAAGGGGGGGATGCAAAATGCAACAATGGTCCCGACTTGATACAGGCATTTCAAACGAAATGGTTGGTTTCACCATGTAAATGGTGTGAAAAACCTCCACGTCCATTGTGGTAATATCCGGTAGCAATTCAGCAGTAATTGCCTTTCAAAGGTCATAGACAGTGAAGAGAAATGTTCATCTCTGTACAACGTAGAATATGAATCTTGAATCATAGTTCGGAAAGAATCTTCAATTTGTTTCACAAAGGACTGATATCTATTCAACAACTTTTTGACTGATCATATGAGACGATTTTTATTTATTTATTTATTTATTTATTTATTTGTGTTTCTTTTTTTATTTGAGACCCTGTTTAATAAAGTAGGCACGGAAATAACTGTGTCTAAATCCGAATGATTGATGCTAGCTCTTGCGTAACCATGGTAATGAATCAACTGCGAAACATACACCCCATAGGCACATGTCCGTAGGTAATACTTTGTTTAAATATAGTCAAGTGCATACGAATGAAAGCAACGTATTATGGTTTGGTTACATACCCTTGTTTAAATTTGTAACAGCAAAAGTATAAGGTATAAAATCATTTTCCTCAAGCTTGGCCCAAGTTTTATGGTAAACAACTTATATACCGAGTTTGAAGAAAGTATTTTCTTCAATGATATGTGAATTTTAAACTGGTTCTGACCCGTTTTATCGACATATGTCTGATATTTCCCGTATAATCTATTCAGAATACAATTCTAGTTGTTTATCATTTATTACTAGAGAAAAAATATTACACTACTTTATCCCCATTATCACCATATTTTATCCACTCTTGATAGTAAAATTTAAAAATTTCAATACACTCAGCAAGCCTCGTAATTAAAATTTAAAAAATAGCCCTCTATAGTGAATAAAATATGGTAATGAACGGAATGTTGATGAGTTCATAAGTTATAACAATAACATACAGTGAGTAAATCGTGTAATGAGCTGGACACAAAGTAGGGAAAATAAAAACTTGACCTTTTGATTCCTAATAGCTAAGAAAAGTTGAAAGCTTTGCAAAATCTGTGAACTCCCAACTAAAACATTACATCAAGAGGAATCAAACAAAACATAGTCCACTGAAATGCAATGATTTTTTTTAAAATTAAAGTTATCTACACTGCAGAATTGTAATTTTGCCCGGGCACTCTATGACAATGGGGGCAAACCCGTTTTGGCATTTTCAGCTGGTTGGTATAATAAATCAGTTGCTGACTGTTTAAAGACCATTTGGATTTTATTTTTCTGTTGTTAAATTTTTACTTTTTGTTAACTGTTAAAGGGAATAAAAATCACTGTTTGCTGAACATTAATCATACTGTGGCTTTTATCATTAATTCAAATTTACTGTTACTGGAAATCTGAAGAGTGTTAGCGTGTAGTTACGTTAAAAGGAATCCGAGGAAACAAACCCCATTAAAATCCGATATAAAAGTTAAAAAAAATACATATTATGAAAAAATTGCAATTTTGTCTGTTTGTCCTCTTATGCTTAGAAACCGGGCAAGTGCTACAAATAAAGAAATAAACCCCACCATTAAAATCCGATAGAAAATTTAAGTTAATCTGCACATTTGCATTTTTTGGTACCGTTCGCCACCTTATAGTTTGGAAGGGAAAAATCTTATGGTTAAAGGCCGTGTTAATTATTCAAAAGGAATCCATTGCAAACAAGAGCCTGTATTACTGACCTGGACCATGGCTGACAAAGAAATATAAATGAGTTTCCAATAGGTTCCCATATTAAACTATATTCCCCGCTGGCGGCCATCTTGGATTAGATACAGACCTGCCAAGCACAAATTTCGAAGGGGATCACCCAACAACTGTTATGACCAAATTTGGTTCCAATTAGATTGGAAGTTTCAAAGACCAAATTCTTTTGCTGTTGCGAATAAGTTTGGTTCCAATTAGTTCCCCAGACAAAATTCATTAATTTGGTCCAGTGTTAAACTATGTTCCCCGCTGAATACGATCTTGGATGAGGTACAGACCTGTCGGATATCTTCTTTGGAAGGTGCCATCTAAAGATCATACATGCCTAAGTTTGGTTCTAATTGAATTACTAGTTTTTGAGAACAACTTCTAGGAATGTGATTTCCGTAGGGTCCAACGTTAAAATATCTTCCCTCCTGGTTATCATCTGTAAATGGGTGATAGATACCTTTTTTGGAACTGACCATCTAAGAGCCACTGTGACTAAGTTTTGTTTTAATTTGACTAGTAGTTTCTTTATGAAAAGTTCATTGAATATGTTTTCAATAAGGTCCAATGTCAAACAATGTTAACTGTTGGCAACAATCTTATGGCCCTGTCACACTATAACGCACAGCACCAACTGGTGCCGACGTGTGGAATTATTTTCGTACACGCTGGTGTGCGTTGTATAAGTAAGAGGCAGAGACTTGTATAAGTAAGAGGCAGAGACACGTTGACACACGTTGGCGTGTGTTGTTGAATGCTTAGTGCGCCGAAAAATATTTGAACATGCTCAAAATTTCACGACGTTCGCCAACGTGTTGTTGATACATGTAAGTTATGCACACGTGTGATATGTAGTAGTTTCTCGAAAGTTGTTTTAAACGTATAAAGAACGCAAACTGAGCGTCCTAACGTATTAGCCGATGTTTTATAATTAAAATATTGGTTAAAAAGCAAGATAAATTTCATTGGAAGGTTAATAACTGCTTTATTTTAGACTGACATATTTTTTTAACATAAATTTTGTGATTTTTGGGGACCTTCCCCTCCTGTAAATCCGTTCTATTTTTTCTTTGACATTTCTATCCATTTCTACATTTGCAAATGACATTGGGGTGAAGAATTTCCAGCTGATTTGACGAAAGATTTTCAAAACGCAATACAGATGTTCTCTAAAAGCCCTGTCACACTATAACGCACAGCAACAACGTGTGCCAAGCGTGTGAGAATATTTTTCTTACACGCTGGTGTGCGTTGTATAAGTTGGAATACGTTCGTAACACGTTACCGACACGTCGACACACATTGGCGTGCGTTGTTGAACGTTGGGTGCATCGGAAAATTTTGAGCATGCTCAAAATTTCATGACGTTCGCCAACGTGTTGTTGATAAGAGACGAACGCTATAGGTGCGTTATGCACGCAATGTGTGCGATAAGTAGTAATTTCTCGAAAGTTGTTTCAAACGTGTAGAGAACGCAAACCAGGAGTCCTTGTAACTAAAGAGTAACGTATTAGCCGATGTTTTATTATAAAAATAATGGTTAAAGAGCAAGACAAAATTCCAAAGTAATGTAAATAGCTGATTTATTTCATAATTATACTGACATATTATTTTGAAAATATATTTTTTTTTGAGGGACCTATCCCTCCTGCAAATTTGTCGTATTTTTCGATGGAATTTCTAATCCATCTCTACATTTGCAAATGACATTGAGATGAAGAATTTCAAGCTGATCTTACAAAGATCGTCAAAACGCTATATAGACGCTCTATGAATGCCAGAAGACCGTCAAGTACGCTAGTAAAACTGTCATATGCTGTTACACGTTTTGTGAGCGTTGCATTCAAGTTATGGATAAGTTTTCCGGGCGTTGTAGGCCAACAAGAGAAGTTCTTCATTTTCTTCGGCGTGTGCCAACGTTCTTATCAAAATTCGCGAACTTCGGAACACGTTGGCTAGAACGTTTTAGTGTGACAGGGCCTTAAACGCTGGAAGACCGTCATGGATGCGTTCGGTATATGTCAAGTACGCTAGTTAACAGCCTTTGAAACGTCGTCATACGCTGTTACACGATTTGTGAGCGTTGCAGACAAGTTAAGGATAAGTTTTTCGTGCGTTGTAGGTCGTTGGCCTGGCGTTATGAATGCGTCAAACAAGAGAATTTCCTTCGGCGTGTGCCAACGTTCTTACAAAAAATCGCGAACGTCGGCACACGTTGGCTAAAACATTGTAGTGTGACATGTAGTGTGACAGGGCCTTTAAATGAAGTACCGGGCTCTCAGATACCTTATTTGCAAGGTAGTGACTAAGTTTGGTTGGAATTGGATTACAAGTAGTTGTTTCTGCCAAATATTTCTTGTTTGAAGGAATCGACCATCTAAGTGCCATTGTGACCAAGTTTGGCTCCCATTAGACAAGTTAATTCTTAGAAGAAGATATTTGAGTGTATTTCCCATAGGGTCCAGTGTTAAACTATATTCCCTGCTAGCTGCCATCTAGGATGAGGTACAGACCAACTGGAAACGTTTTTGGAAGTTATCATCTTCTAAATGACCACTGTGACTAAGTTTGGGTTCTTATTGGACTAGTACTGAGTTTCTGAGAAGAATATCTTTAATATGGTCCTATTTTAAACTATGACGATTGGTTGATGAACTGGAACTTAAGTTATCAACCAAAAACAAAAGCGTCTACAGACAGCGACAGCATTACACCATAACAGAGCCTCAATTTTTGCAGTACACATGTAGTATGATGGTTAAAAAAAAATGCAAAAAGAAAAACCTGTTGAAATAAATGTGTTTAGTATGGCAAGCCAAAGTGAACTAAAATACCTGGTTTATCAATATTTAATTTTTATATTTTTAATTAATTTGTTAATATTAATAATTTAATTATGAGTATTGATACTTGATTTTTTTATATTTATAATTCATTTATAAATATTTGTAATTCATTTATTAATATTTACAATTCAAAATAGATATTGATAATTCCTTTCCATTTATAAATATTAATACATGAATTATAAATATTAACAATTGAATTATAAATATCTATAAATGGATTGTTAATATTAACAATTAATTATTAACAATAATATTAATAAATAGTCAGGTATTTTTGTCCACTTAGGCTTGCCATAGTTAAGCAATCAAAGACCTTGAGTTTTTGGAAATCAACGTAGCCATTACAGTTATTTTTAAAAAATATTATTTGGTCAGGCTTAGTTTTTCTAAAACTCTTAATGACCATTATTGTTTTTGTTTGTTTGTTTGTTTTTTTTTTGTTTTTTGTTTTTTTTGTTTTTGTTTTTGTTTTTTTTTTTTTGCAAGAATTCTCTATCGTTATTGCTATAGCTGGCTTTGCAGCAAGTTTGAATTTTTAACTAATTCCTATACACATGATACTAAATTTTACACAAATCTCGCTACAATCCTGACAACATGACAATGAAAATCATTAATATAATCTTTGTGTTTTTCATACAAGTAGACAAAACCCTCTTCCTTTGGTGAAACATCTATATTTATACATATAATCCCACTTATTTACTGAACCTCTTTCTTAATTGTATGTTTAGTAGCTGACTACTTTGTCAGTAATTAATCTAACAAAAGTAATAGAGTGCCCCCTAACAGCCATCTTCGCTAGCCAAGGGTTACGATTCGCTCCTCTCATCTTCACCCTTGGCGGATTGAGCCACAATTTGTGAAACATCAGTTTCAAATTATCTCCCTTTGAAGTAAGAGTTTCAGTAGAATTTATTATAATAATTAAAGATTATTTATTGCAACTAATAATACAACAATTCACAATATATTTAACTACAAGGAAATAACCCTTCAAAAGTAAAGAAAGATTATAAAACCGTGGAAATTTTGCAAAATAGAAAAACACCCCGGTAAACGTGAGATCGTCAACTCGGACGCGATGAGCAACGCGGATGTAAACATGGATAACACCAGTTTTGTAATGGGTCCATTTAAAGGGTATTTATGAATTTTTAGTTATTTCAAACACACAATGACAGTACAAACTCTACATTATTGCTGCTACGTACATATATCGGCATTTAAAATGAGTTTTTATATGAAAAATGAAAACGTAGATGCGATCGACAACGCAAAAAAATTGCCAACAAAGCGATCGTATAACGCACAAAATGCGATCGGAAAACTTATTAAGTAAAAATAAAGATACATTTGAATTCATTTTAGTCATGAGACTAAGCAGAATTTAAAAGTCCAAGTAAAGGTAATTTAGCAGTAGAGTTTCTCCAGTTTGAACAATTTTCCATGAAAATTCTTGTTCCCACTATTTTTTTTTCTTTTTGTCTTCGTCATGTAATCTCAACGTGTGTTACATCTGAATTGCCGTGTTTTTGATACTCTCCTTTTTTTGCTTTTGAATTTGTTTCCAGATGTATCTAACAGAATGAAGTAATATTTGTTATTGTCCGCATAAACACAACGAGGGACTCGCAAGATGCTATATCGTTCTCATATTAATAGTTTAAGAGATCTAAATGGCATTTCCCCATACCGGGGTCAATGATAAACTATGTTCCCCGCTGGAGACCATCCTGCCAGAGACAATGTCTGAAGGGAACCATCTAAAGACCTTAGTAAATAAATTTGGTTCCAATCGACCAAATAATTTCAGTAAATAAGATTTTTGAATGTGTTTTCCATAGAATTCAACGGTTTATTCTAAGCTACAATGTATGTGCACTGCTATGAAACAACGGCAGTAGAACACCGAACGAACATAGAAGTAGTATTTACAAAAATTGAAGTCAAAAGACATGGCAAAAACGAGAACACAGAAAACAACGACGTTAGACAGTTACAAAGCTACAAAGCACAGAAAAAAAACACAACATTCAAAAGCATAACTCCCATGAAACTGAGAGTGACATCATGTGCTCCGGAAGAGTAAGCATGTCCGGCTCTGTTCATGGCACCTGTCACACTGTGAGTGAGGAAAATAATTTTTTGAAAGATCAGGCTGTTTGATAGCTGATTGGTAAATGTCATTTTCTAACTCTAAGACATAACAAATTAAAAATCAATGGTACGTGTTACTTTTCTAACCCTCGAACAGTACCATGTCAAAACTGAGGAAAGTTTTAATAATTACTCAGAGTCATATAATTAATATTAATTTACATGTCTCTGTAATTACTATAGTATTCAAACATTGACAAGGACAAATCGGAACCACCACAAACATAATAAAATAATGACATGCCGGAAACTTTTTCAAATGAAAGGATCTTTGAATGAAAAACTAGAGAAACTGGTTACAATTCTCCCTTATATACTTAGTATATCCCTGCTTCACTAATTTGATTCCAGAAATTAATAATTGCAAATTAAAGCTTAAATCTTTGTTCAGTCTAAATCCTCATACGGTGCTAACGGTAGGCACAATTGTGACAATATCTGAAATTCTACAGAGGGTTAGAAATTACACCAGGACAAATAATATGGATACTTGCGTTCAAACATAGGTAATCAACAGTTAATATGGCCTACTGTCAAGGTAACCCAATTTTGCCTGGACGCTAAAATACCATAAAAAATGCATACCCATGTAGAACTTTCAACTCGTCGGTGAAAAAGTGGATTGTCCCAGCTAAACGCGTCTTAAATCGTAAGAACTGACAAACAAACTTACGGACGGACAAGGGTAAACTATATGCCCGGCCTTTCGTCGCGAAGGGGGATTAAAATCATGATGCATGTCTGCTTGTCTCCAATATAAAGATGGCTAGAAAATGAACACAATAAACAATGAAAGGATATGGAGTAAATGTATATGAGACAAAGTCTATACAAATACCTAGTATAACCGAAATAAGGAACAACGCTTATATTGTTGTTCTTCTTCATCTTGAAGTCACCATGAGGCCTTCAACAATGAGCATTACTCATACCTCATGGTAATGTTAAAGACGGCCCGTAGCACCGGTTTGAGCGGAATTCTTTGCTAAATGCCGAAAAAACGCTTCATCAATGTCTTTTCTGGTCATGGATGCGAGATCGTTACCAAACATAAATCAAACTAGCAAAGTGTTCTTACAACCACTGTCATCCATTGCGGAACAAATCACCAGTATTTTAAGCTAGTGGACGATTACAACATATAGACAAAAACAGAACACTCATCAAGTCGATTGTAAGAAAACTTGGCATAATAAAATGGTGAGATGTGGGCACTATAAACAGGTGGTAGGAATTACATTTGGAAATTACAAAAATAATAATTGCCAAATTTGAAAGCATGACAGTAATTCCCTCACGCACAAGTACACCATAACTGGAAAAAGATAGAGAGCATACATTTCTCGCACGGGGAATCTTTTTACGGACTCCACGCTGCAGGAGAGATAAACTCCAGTCTGAAATAAACAATGAAAGCAAGGATATGGAGATAATACACATGAGACAAAGTCAGTGATGAGTTGCGGATAATGCTATGTTTTAATGCCAGATGGAGAGACAGACGGACACAAGGTGACAAGTGGTGGTCTGTCAGGTGAATTAACTTGAATACGAAAATGCAATCTAAATAAATGAACGCCAAAGAAATGTCTAGGTGAACAGCTTTTCAATAACGGTTATAGTCCTTACTTTTACATGTACGGTAAAGGAATTAACTATGCGTTTTGTTCTCTTGTTCGGCCAATGCAATTTATTTTTGCCTTATGGAAGGTAGTAAAATATGGTATATCAAAATTACGAAAATGCACACGCATAATAATAATTGAAACTGTTCTGTGGAATGTCATGCTGAAATAATTTTTAAACTCATTCAATGCAATCGAACCAATCGCGACTTAGGGAACGATATACAAAGGAAAGTGATTAAAAATATCAAAGAATCAGGAACGTTCTCGAATTTTGCCTACTTGGTTGATGATGCCCTCGGAGATGGGCAAACTATCGACGCACAGGTAGAAAAAAACAGAAATCACCAATCTGATATCCTGGATGAATGGCGGAGAACCTACATCTTCCCTGAATTGCAAATACGGCATTGAGTTTGATATATGATTAAACACTGGGTTTAGGGAAATTATCTATGTATAAACCCCGGCAGCTCACTCGCAAACTGAATAAGTCCAAAGGACTTTAGGTAAAGTTTGTGAGCGACCTGCCAGAGTTAATACACACATAATTTCCTAAAAAGTGGTTAATTCTCATAACTCCAAATGAGTTTAAAAAATATGTTTGTTAGGAGTAAACGACGTCTTTATTGCTGCACTATATTATCATGGAACGGATTAATGGGCGAACAGAAATATCGAAAAATATATATCAGTGTACATGGTAAGATCATGTAACCTTGCATAAGCACGCATCTCTGATGGTATGTCAGCAGCCATGAAAAATTATGTGTACTTTGACCAATATTTTCAGCTTGATTGATTTACTTTCAAGTTTATGGATGAGTTCAGGTCCAAGTCACTTTACATGGTATGATTATGTTACCTTGTATATATTGTATCTTTAATGGAAGGTCAGCATCCAGGCAAAATTGGGTCTTTTTGACCTATATTTTCTGCTTGATTCATTTAACGAGTTCAGATCATAGTCATGATAACGTCATTTATCGCTAATTAGCTTGATTTTTTATTGTTCCCAAGCGCGACGATAATTCTACTATGAACATATCATCATCTCTATGGAACGTTAGCAACAGCGTATTAATATCTCTTCCCTTGACGTTTCATGACAAAAATAATTCCAAGAAAGAAAGCGCCATATTTAACAAAAATAATATGTTTAACCAAAGAAAATATTTCAGTGGAAAAAGAAACATATATCTGGTCTAGTTGAATGACGGAATTAGCGATAAAAACACTATTAGTAATTAGTTTTGCTCGGATGGATTTCTCAGCTCGTATTGCATCTCGTGCGGTCGCATTCGATGCAATACAAGCAGAGAATTCCAAACTCGCAAAACAAATTACTAATGGCCCTGTCACACTATAACGCACAGCACAACGTGTGCCCAGCGTGTGAGAATATTTTTGTATACGCTGGTGTGCGTCGTATAAGTTAGGCGCACGTTTGTTACACGTTACAAACACGTCGACACACGTTAGCGTGCGTTGTTGAACGTTGTGTGCGTCGGGAAATTTTGAACATGCTCAAAATTTCACGACGTTCGCCAACGTGTTGTTGATAAGTTATGCAGACGTTAAATGAACGCTAGAGATTCGTTATGCACGCAATGTGTGCGATATGTAGTAGTTTCTCGAAAGTCGTTTTAAACGTGAAGTGAACGCAAACCGGACGTCCTTGCAACTAAGGAGTAACGTATTAGCCGATGTTTTATTATAAAAATAATAGTTAAAGAGCATGACAAAATTCCAAAGTAATGTAAATAGCTGATTCATTTCCGTATCATACTGGCATATTGTTTTGAAAATATTTCTTTTTATTTTTGAGGGACCTATCCATCCTGCAAATCTGTCGTATTTTTGGTCGCATTTCTATCCATTTCTGCATTTGCAAATATCATTGAGATGAAGAATTTCAGCCTGATCTAACAAAGAACGCTTAAAACGCTATACAGACGCTTTATGAATGCCAGAAGACCGTTATTGGTGCGTTTGGTAGACGTCAAGCACGCGAGTAAAACGCCTTTGCAACGTTGTCATACGCTGTTAGGGACCGACCATTTAACTTGAAGGGGGGGGGCTATGGTTTTTTTGGAGGTGGTGAATTTTTCATCTGTTTTTATCAATTCAGATTCAGAGTCTGAGTCTTTCAATATTAAATATTAAATTTTTGTTGATTTCAGTGGGATTCGAACCCCCTCTGTCAAGGTTCTACGGGTTTCTAGTACGCTACCACTGGACCACCACTTCCATGTTCAAAGTTCTTAAGTCTCGTATTACGAGTCAAAATAAATTTGTAGTTCTTTATATTTTACATCCCTTTGGACTCCCACAGAGATGGCGTGGGCAGTGTAATCTGTCTGTAATATCTGTGCATTCGAAGAGCAGCCAAATCCCTCGGTGGGAAGGCAATCTCGAAATTCATGTCTCTAATTCTAACCCCGTTCCTACCATAGACCGTTATGTATATATATATATATATATATATATATATATATATAATCAAACAAAAGACAAAAGTGAACAGTACACAAATAATATCATTATAATATTATGATATAATATTATAATGATATTATAATATTATTAAACATGTAACATTTGAGGAAGGATTATTGAATATAATCAATATTGAAATAATATTATTTGTGTACTGTTCACTTTTGTCTTTTGTTTGATTATATTCTTCTCACAAAGTGTGTATCCTGTCGGATCCAGTACGTCGGGAATTTTGGTGTTGTTGCTTTGTTTATAGATGTTTTTATATATATATATATATATATAGTTTAAACTGAAGTATTTACATGTACTTACCAAACAACCATAACTTTTCTATAAACATGTTTAAACATTAACCACAGGAACACATACTAGTATAACCTGTTCAATACAAAACAAACCAAGTGTGAAAGAAAGTAGCCTTTTGTCATGATCAATGTGATACCTGATATGGGTTCGACAAATGACCTAAAAGATGTAAATGGCCTTGTATATTGTCCATCTAAACTCTAAATATTATTTTGATGGAAAATATTGATTTAATTAGGTCCAATTTCCTGCCAATATGTTTTCAGCGTCTTTATTTGGGTATTGGTTTTTGTATATTTGTTTGTTTGGTTTTTTGTCTTGTCTAATTATTTTGTTTTTTTGCTTGTTTTACATGTATATTGTAGGGTTATTGCATGAATATTGGGGAATATTGTCCAGAGTAGAATGTTATATTGCACGACCTTGCGAGTGAAATATATAATCAACGAGGGATAATATTCCCAAATAGTCATGCAATAACCCTTTTATTGTATAGCAACACTAAAATTCCTGTTCAAAATGGGATTTTGGTTGTCGAAGACGTCATAAAATTTAAGTCATATTTGCACTAGTGCAATGTAAACATTTATTGCAAGCTTACATTTGGTTGCTTCCTTTGGAAAATATTATATTGCTATACAATAAATGTATTTATTTGTTTGTTTTCTTTGTTTTATTTTATTTTTTATTTGCACATTATTAAATGAAAAGTTCACCAGATGCAACGTTGAGCTCAAAAATATGCAAGTCTCCTTCCTCAAATGTTGCATATACTAGACATACTTGGATATACTCTTTTTATTTGTATTTTTATTTCTATATAACTTATTTTTCTTGTATTCAAATTAAAATTCAAATTTTTATTTAAAGTCGATATGTAGTGAACAATACATAATACAAGCTTTAGTAAAAGCTTTTAGCATTGACTATTAATAACAGTAACAACACAAAATAAAGCATGCAAATATACATTAAGAAGCATACAGACATTAGAATCTGTCCCCACCGTCAGTTTGTGACGTGTATATCTTTTCTCAGCTTCTGTTAAAGAAAACACGTTGTCATCAAATGTTGAATGAAACAGACACAATATTGTGTACCTTTATACACAATGTAACATTTTGTCATCTTTTTAGAAAGGAACGGTCGGTAAGTCAGTTAAAGGCAAAAAATAAACCAGTCACAACATCACTGCATTTGATTGGTCAAGTAGGTCAGGTAAATGTAGGGACACATTTAGAGAATAACAATGATATCAGTAAAATACATACAAGCATTAAGCACACAGTTGACATCAAAAAATTTTCTGGCCAGGACCTGGGTTGAAAAAAATAATCTGGCTCTGACTTTGTCAATTAGAAAAAAAAGCCTGGCTCAACAAAATTTCTTAAAATAGTGCATGGATAGTAAAATTTTCTAATTAGTAACAAGGCCCTGTGGTCTGATCCAGGAATGCAAGTAATTACCTGTGTCATACATACATAAACATAAATATATTCATATATCCAGAGACATATATATGAAATTATATGTCTCTGATATATCTATAAAAAAATAAATAAATAAATAAAAAATAATTAAATAAATAAAATAAAAATTTAAAAAAAAAGAAAAAAAATAAGTTTAAAAAATATCTACTACCTGAATACAACTCGGGTATGCACATGGGTATGCACCTCCTTGACAGGTGTTTATTCCGTCACGGTCAGTACTCCATTGTGATTAGTCATTAGATGTTGTGGATATTGTCGTGTTGCAAGAAAGGATAAACCTTTTGGACGTTTCAAAATATCTAAAATATGGGAAATTTATTTATTTTCAGAATTTGATTAACAAGTATTTTAAGTGCTATAATATTTCACATCTTTTGGACAATCGTGTCATAATATTAATCCTTGTTTTCATTGTCAAATGTGTACATTAATTAGCGGCTCTATTCACTCTAGATTTTCCTGCTTTGTCCGTCTTTGTATTTATTGTTATTATTGTTTCCACCTTGTGCTAAACTATCTATAATCCGGTAAAAGAATTTTATCACCCTTTTAAGTTAAATTTGTCATGTCAAAGCGACTAATGTAAATTACATCATAAATACTTTTTGTATACTTAAAAACCTCAGATTGAATTTCAGTATCGAACTGTATAGACCATCTCTGTAAAATTCTGTTAATTATTTGTCAGTTATATATTCATTGTTGGATTAATTAAATCACATATTGAAGTAACCAGAGTCTGTGTTGCAAGAGTTAGTGCCCATCATTTGAACTCCGTTTTTATTGTGACATTTTATGTATCATTTTTGTGTGCACGGCGCCAGGCCAGCACCCATCTTATCAGCACACGAGACACACAAACGTCTCGCTGTGACAATTGTTGGAGTTAACCCGGGCGTGCTGACTTTTTAGCTCAGCACACGATCCTTGTACATCGAGCAGCAAGCGAGTATCGTTCCCCATAAACTCAGAAATTACAACACAGTCAGCAATGGAATATAGCTTCAGACCACAATGGAAACCATGGAATTGCCACTTCCGTTTGGATCAAAAGTGCAGGCGCTGTGGAAAAGAACATTTTGGTTACATATGTCTTGCTCAAAATAAACGGTGTGTATTCACATTAATATTGGACAAAATAAGAAAGTTTGTATTGCTGTCGTGCATGGAGAACAACAAAATAAAAATAGCCAATAAAACTAAAATCTAAAAAATATATATACAAGAAAGAAAATGCGTATTCACATTACGCACGGATGTGTTTTACAAGAGTAGCAAGTAGCTCAAAACCAAAGCAAGCTGGACCGCATTCCGGAAACCAGAAGATACAAAAACCAGTAAATTCGAAAGGTCAAAAGAGAAGAGATTCTGCACGTTTGCAGACATATATTAACAACAAACGTGGTATTCGGGAAATGCCTTTCTTCAGACTAAGAGATACTGCATTTATCAGCGCAATGGATAACACAAAGTCAGTTAAGTGTGAACTTCAAGCTGTAAAAATCAAATTAGCAAAAGCAAACGAAAACTTCCAAGTGGAACAAAAAGAAAACAAATGTAAGTACCAAGAAACTGAAAACTTGAAAGTAAAACTACAAGAAGAATGTCGTAAAAGTACTGAACTCCGTTTAAAATTAGAGAGCAAAATTGCCGATCTTGACAGTGCGTCATCGGAAATACAACTACTGAAGAATGAAATTACAGCAATTAAAATAAGTTCAAAAGTTCAATGTTCTGTGCCGTCTGATATTCAGGACTACATCAGTAAAATTAAAATTCTTGAAGAGACTGTTGCTCAAAGAGAACAATTCGCACATCAAATTTGCGAACTTAATAATTCGAAAAGTTTAGAGCACATGAAAGAAAAGAAACTTTGGGCGGAAGAAAAGACATCTTTTAATTGTGATATCCAAAACCTTAAAGAACAACTAACGAACCTACTGGAACATAATGACTTAGTAATACTAAATAACCAGAGGTTGGAAAGTGAAATTTACCGGCAACAGCACTCAAACTACAATTACCCGAATTACCGATCTCATAGAGGCAACTTCCGTTAATTTTTTTTCCGAAGCACGAGGTCGTGCTTCAGCGGAAGGAGAGAAGAGGTGTCGTGTTGCAAGAAAGGATAAACCTTTTGGACATTTCAAAATATCTAAAATATGGGAAATTTATTTATTTTCAGAATTTGATTAACAAGTATTTTAAGTGCTATAATATTTCACATCTTTTGGACAATCGTGTCATAATGTTAATCCTTGTTTTCATTGTCAAATGTGTACATTAATTAGCGGCTCTATTCACTCTAGATTTTCCTGCTTTGTCCGTCTTTGTATTTATTGTTATTATTGTTTCCACCTTGTGCTAAACTATCTATAATCCGGTAAAAGAATTTTATCACCCTTTTAAGTTAAATTTGTCATGTCAAAGCGACTAATGTAAATTACATCATAAATACTTTTTGTATACTTAAAAACCTCAGATTGGTATCGAACTGTATAGACCATCTCTGTAAAATTCTGTTAATCTATTTGTCAGTTATATATTCATTGTTGGATTAATTAAATCACATATTGAAGTAACCAGAGTCTGTGTTGCAAGAGTTAGTGCCCATCATTTGAACTTCGTTTTTATTGTGACATTTTATGTATCATTTTTGTGTGCACGGCGCCAGGCCAGCACCCATCTTATCAGCACAGGAGACACACAAAAGTTCTCGCTATGACAATATTCTACGAGGGGGCAAGGGTATTAACTGTTATTGTGTTATTGGGTAAAATTGATTCTCTGTTAGCTGTTATTTATCAATTATGGACTTTTTACGAAGTCAATATGTTATATATGGACCTGTTAGGTTTATATTGACCGAGGACGAAGTCCGAGGTCAATATATTCCTAACAGGTCCATATTTAACATAATTGACAGAGTAAAAAGTCCATCATTTTTATATTACATATGTAGCTCTATGGTATCTCATTACTTTTTTTGCGGAGGAAAATTTTGTCAATCGGATTTTTTTAATTAGAAATAGAACCTTTATTCGAAAGCGGGTGTGGATCTGCCATCACCTAGAATGGAATACACGAGTGCTCATAGGATACATAAACGCCGACATTTCTCTTATATTTGCAAGAAAAGAAAAACAAATAAATAATCAAACAAACAAGTCAGCCTTTTTATTTTATTAGTGTATTTACATGAAGGGTTCTATAAAGAACATGTGACAACTGTTATTTTTTCATTGATTTCAGTGGTTGCTCTGTAGAAACATTTTAATATCCCCTTTTATATAAACGGCGGAAACTCCTATTAAAGTGGAAAGCGATTTCCAATATATTTTTTTACATTTCTTTTCATAGGAGCTTTCTTAGTGAAAAACTAAAGTCCAACAAGACATGTAGCGTCAATAAAACTAAAAATAGAAACAAAGCGTCAATATACTTAAAAATAGAAACATAGCGTCAATATACCTAAAATTAGAAACAACTCTGAAATATACTGAATATTCTTAAAATCACGTGAGCGTATTAGCCAATGAGATTAATAGAAACTTATACCATATGTAATATTGCAAAATATTAATGTTGTGTTAGCTGTTATTGGGTAGTTCTGTGTTAGCTGTTATGATGAATATTCAGTTCACTGTTAGCTGTTGTTGAACAGTTCAGTTTGGTGTTATTACAAAGAAATACCCAAAAATTTTCGGCGATTTTTCCTTTCACTTCTAGGATGGAATTCCCATTCGGTATTCTACTGCCGTTGTTTTAGATCCCCCCACCGTCCGCGCCTGCTGTATTATTGTATAGCTGTTGCCTACAACTATACACGTTATTAGTCTTCATTTTGACTATTCAGTCGATTTTTTTTTTAATTCAACTTTTTATTTTCTCTGGTTAATTTGACCAGCCTTTTCTTTAAAGTTCAATTTGAAATAAATTGATTGATTGATTAGTTAGAGTTTAATGTCCAATGAGCAATATTTCAGCCTTATCAGGACAAGAACAAGTTAATCAAAGTTAATCAAAAAATATAGGTAAGAGTAGAAAAAGCAATTATGGAAGGGACAACAGGGACAACGAGTTTCGATTGCCACTGGAAAAGGGGAGAAATGGGTAGGGACATGAAAATTAGCCTTCTTTACGAGTCCAAGAGACTCTGCTCTCTTTAGACAATATAGAAGGGGTCTTTATACTGCATGGAGCGTAGCATTTCTCCACACAGTTTGGCTACAATGGTTCGCGGTCAGGCTTTCTGTATTATGACCTGACTGCCCCGCATAGACAGGGCATTCCCCTATCCACCGACTGGGGACGCGCTCGGCAGCTCTGTAGCCGGAGTCCCTGAAAACCGATTCATGTGCCGGGAATTTGAAATAAAATAAACTCCCATCACAACATACATTTTATAACATCAAGACTTAACACGTTTTTCTAATAACTTTATATACTTGTTGCCCATTTTAATATCATATAATTTAACTGTGTAATAGGACCTTTTTTGCTCAAATTACAAGTTAGGGTTAGCTTGATTAACCAGAATGTAGACGAAGAAGTTGAACATTTGTAGACAGTAGCTATATGGTTAAAGAAAACAGTCTAATACTGTACTATATAGAAATCAGAATAGACTATATATGGCAAATTAGTCGAATGAAAAATAATTCATCTCTGCGATAAGAGTTGAAATTGAAAAACACTCACACAAGAAGTGAAATTGAACAGCGATAGCTACATGATGAGAAAAAAAATTTAATCAATGAAAATTCACACATACTGATTTTTGAAAGTTGTTCGAATCTTCGATTCTTGACAACTGAAAACACAAAGCAGTAAAACAAGGTAATACATATTCAACTGCGCATTTCATTCTTAGTATCACTAAGACAATACTTCTTCTGGCATTTGAGTTTGTCCGTTCTGAGACAGGACTCAATAATGTTATTCACGAAAAGAAGTAGACTTCATGTGAGTTGTTACTACCAGAGTGGGTAGAATTGTAAAAGTGTCTCAAAAATTCAACTAGCCTAATCCAAGACATTTAAAAAAGTTTAGGGCTATTGTATTTTTCGCCTTGTACAGTGATAATGAGTAAGAAACAAGAGTGGACCCTAATAGATGTCTCGCCCGTCCCTGCTTGTCACTAAAACAGTCATGCACTACTCAAGAGCAACCTACAAGCCAAATATTATTACCATTCCACTTACAGTAATTAAGAAACTATTCTAATCAGAAACACTCAACTTTGTTCACTAGACCATGAAACTGAGGTCAAGGTCAAAAGCCATATAGCAGACTGACATGTACTAACCAAAACCAAGCTATATACCAAATATCATTGACCTATGGCTTGTAGTTATTGAGAAACAGACTTAAGCAAA
>MJUU01043694.1:15210-31346 GCA_002080025.1 Modiolus philippinarum | reverse complement strand
GCCTTCTCATTATGTTTACCTGTGTCACCTGTATTGATTCTTAAGAGTTACTTGGAGTTTTTCTCAACAAAAATAACGAAAATGGCGGCTTGAAATTTTCGTTGTTGAAACTTTGAAAAAGCGGAAGATCTGAAAAGAAAACGGGAGGGACGGAAGAGGTGCAAAAAAGCGGGAGATTTTGGCCTCCCGTCGGGAGGTTCACATGTATGAGGACAAAAGTCGTATGCCAGTCTGACATGTACTACTCAAGACCAACCTATATACCAAATATCATTGACCTACCACTTATAGTTATTAAAATATAGATCTAATCAGAGAAACTTAACGAGGTCACCAGACCGTGAAATTGGGGTCAAGGACAAAAGTCATATGCCAGACTGACATGTACTACTCAAGACCAACCTATATACCAAATATCATTGACTTACCACATATAATTATTGAAATATAGATCTAATCAGAGAAACTTAACGTGGTCACTAGACCGTGGAATTGAGGTCAAGGACAAAAGTCGTATGCCAGACTGACATGTACTACTCAAGATCAACCTATATACCAAATATCATTGACCTACCACTTACAGTTATTGTGATATGGATCTAATCAGAGAAACTTAACGTGGTCACTGGACCGTGCAATACAGGTCAAGGTCACATGATTTTATGTCCGTCAGGTAGCACTTGATTAGTACTACCACTGGACCAAATATGATGTTCCTACATCAAAAGGTTTCATAAATATCCTGTATATAGTAAAAGTTAACACCGTCGCCGTCATACTTTGCACGCCTATGTCTCGCTTTCCGCGACTTTCGTCGCGGGCGAGACAAAAACAATGAAGTCTCGGCAAACAGGAAGTACTTATGCAGTAACCTTGAAATCTGTATATACACATCGGACAATCATGAGAAAGCTTTTGCCAAAATATGATTTCATTCTGTAAAGTAGTTGCTGAGAAAAGTGTGGTTCGGACGGACGAATGAACGAATGAACGGAGGTAAACCAGTATACCCCCACTACTATGTAGCGGGGGTTCCATTGCTTGGTTTTACCATGTATTTGTAGACTATGTCTCATTTGCATTTGCTCCATATCCTGTCATTGTCTCAATAACAGTAAGTGTAATAATTACTGAATCTAAAACAATTTACATAATAACATACTCACCATAGGGATATGGAGGGCCCATAACTCTCCTCCAAGTTTAACATTGATCTGTAGTGCTATTTTTTGTGTAACACTCCTTATTTTCTTCTGGTCTTTAATAGTTTTGGCTATAATCACCTGTTGTGGGAAAAAATTTTGTTTGAAATACTCAGACATGCCTACCTATCTTGGTCAAAAACATTAAGTTACTTTATCAAAAATCGTAATTTGAGATGAACATTAAGTTACTTTATCAAAAATTGTAATTTGAGATGAAAAATAGTAAGGCGTTCTTTATTGCAACAATGTGATTTTACCACAGAAACTACATCTTTCAATGAATGGCACATAATGTAGCCACACAATTCTCAACAAGAATATCCTTTTCTTAGATGGAAAACTAGAATTCTTGTCTTAAAGTTCTTTTTTATTAGAGGAAATGCTGATTTTAACTATAACATATAAATGGAATGAAATGACGGACCAGAACTGAAAATTTCCTTGAAATACCGCAAATTAAAAAAATCATAAGGCAAGTCTGAATACTACTTATTTATAACAAGAATATGTGTCTAACGGACACAATGCCCCGCCTAGCAACTATTTTGAACAATGCTATATACAGTGCTCCCTCGTTATACTGCCCCTCTTTAATGGTGGTCCCTCAACTTATCGCCAACCATTTTCAAGGGATATTTTTCAAAAATTACATAGTCTCTTTGTAATCTATTCCCTCGATATATCGCCACCCTCACTTATCGCCAAAAATTTCTCTGGTCCCAAAGGTGGCTATATAATGAGGGTGCACTGTATAAAGTATATTTCTTTGCATTGTACAGAAATGTACTATTTACTAGCAAGAAGTTAAAACTTTATACTGGCAAGTGAATAGCACTGTGATTACTTTTCTAGGACTTGTCAATGACAAGGTTCATTGGTCAAATGGGCACGTCATTTCAGCACAACACATTTTTAATTGTTATGTGTACAAAGAAATTTATTTAACCCACATTTTTCCACTCCGGCTATATTAGTTTTTCTGGTCTATATTGCAACCCTTTGACAGTCCAAATTTTGAGATATTGCCTTTAATTATCTCTATTATCATCACAACTCCTGAAAATAATATGAAATAGAAATTTCCCAATTTGTCTTACAGCAAAACAGTTCATGTTTGTTAGAAAGCTAGTATATAAATCTCTAAACTGGCTTTCTAGTGCCACGTTGAAAATTTTCAAACAATTAAAATTTGACTACAAACCTGTGAAGGCACTGGACATTCCACACAACATAATTTTTTAACAGCAGAGTACCTGTCATCTCTTGAAGTTGGAAATACTATCACAACCATTTGAACCTAAATATATGGAAAAATTATTGCACCATAGACAAATACACAGTGAACTCATTTTATATGTTGTTTGCAAACTTAACAATATTCAACAAAAGTGAGTTTGAAAGAATGACTGATATGGTAAAGACAGATTGGTTTGTAAATTAACATTTAATTGTGACTAGCAACTAAAAACACGCAAGTACTCAACAACTGGATATGCATTCTGTATATATAACTGGATATGCATTCTGTATATCAAAGAACACAAAAATAATCAATGTTAAATATTCCTCTGGGTCCTATCCTTAGGTGTATAAACTTACTGTGGGATTTATATTGTCTCTGAGAGATTTTACAAAAGTTTCAGTTCTGTCATCACGTAATTCATAACGTGTTGGATGACTACACTGTATCCCCATCTGGGGGCAACATTTAGTCATCATTGATATGTAGTCCTGTACAATGCCTGCATCCCTCTTTGTGTATAATATTATCCAGTTCCTCAAATCAACAGCTGTTATTACTGTATTCCTTGTAACATCCCTTCCCCAGTCAGCCTGAGGCCCTGCCGATACAGTTCCATCACGGAAGGATATCTTCTCCTCCTGGACTTGTCGACCATCAATCTTAAAATGAAATAATCAGCTTAAGAGTTCATTTCATATCTGTAGTGTTATTTATTCATAGAGGTAAATGTGACGATAAAATCACTCCAATTTTTCTCTAAATCTAATTTTTAATATACATGTAACATGCATCTGTATTGCAATAGTAGGAATTCAATATTTCATGCCAAGGTGCTATAAGATGTTTACACTCTTTTTCTTAATCAAAGTCCCAAAGGGACTGGTGGATTAGTGTCTATGATGGCAATGATCAGTATCTAATCTACTGATATTTTATGTACACTGTCCATGTACGATATGAATAATTGCCTGTCTGTGTCGTGTGGGTCTAATTATAATGATTATATCAAAACCAAGAAAGATACAAAAACCATGTTTTGCTCATCAAGAAAACATTCCTTTCTGACAGTCAGCAAGTATTTACTGGTGGCCATCTTCATTTGATCACACCAGCCAATCAATGGCAATCAAACATTTAGAGACAAATATTCAAAGAATTTTGATTTTATATCAGAAACCTATTACATATTATGGTTCCCTGCTGTACACTCAACATAGACTAAACTAGAGGCTCAGAGACTGAGCCTGTATCGCTCACCTGGCAAAATGCTTCTACGTCATACATGACTAAAAAAGATGTTTCCTTACCAATGGGGGCAAATGTTTAGCTATGTTCTTCATTAGCAACCATGTTTTTTGTCTGATCCTATTGAAATGAATAATTTTTGCAAAGGACCTTCTATACATTTCAGAGATGATGATTATAAGGATGGTTATCTCATTCCTGGCTCCAATGTTGAACTATGTTCTGCACTGGAGGCCATCTTTTTTGTCAGATCCAAGTACCTTCCATACATCCTTACTGTAAAGATTGGTTGAATTTGCTTCAGTAGCGTCAGAGGAGATAGCAAATAGATGCTTTTCCCTTAGGGTCCCATGTTAGACTATGTTCTGCGCTGGCAGCGATTTTTTATAGGAATCAGAAAAATTTCGGCAATCTCCATAAAAGACCTTNGCAATCAACAGATCAACACCCCTGCCTGATCCTATTTCGAATTTCGTCAATTACAACCCCGATCGTTACAAAATGTCGTCTGTTTCGGAATACGCACCTTGACAACTGTTTACAGGTAATTATGTGTATTTACCGATGTACGACTTCTTCAGTATTTTGTTTTTAGTCGGCCATTACATGTATACCGAACGCGGACCTCAGAGAAGACACTGCAAAATTACAATCGCAACAAGTATAATGGAACAGCCAACGTGGCACAGCCGTACTTTTCCATTCATTGATAACTAGAAATGTAAACAAACATTACGTCTTCCATAGATTGTAAATAATGGTCTGTTGTTCTCGACGGCTAATGAATTTGATTTTTTATTTCCAATGCGTTGTTCTTTTATGATTTATTTCAAAACAGCCACATCGTTTCACTGACGGTTCAGGGAAGTACGTTTACGCCATTCAAACAAATGTAAAGGCATCAGTCTTCCATATTCATACATCTACACTCAAATTTTATGAGTGGGAAATTCATTCTGTTATTTAATAACGAATTCGGGCCCCATTTAAGTGTTGAAAAGTTCGGGCAATCAAATTAATGTTCAATGAAAATGCACACCTACACAATATTTCAAAGTCAGATGCATAGGCACCCCTAAACATGCCAAATTTCTTAAAAGTCAAATTGTGTTTATGAATCCAGCAGTTGGTATATTAATGTTGTAATTTAAAAAAAATGAATAAATCAGAACTTTTCCAGACTTTCCACCACTTGTGATTATTGATGAAACAGTGGTATCTATTGATTTTGCACAAATTTGACATCTATTTTATCCAGTCACCATGCAAATCATACCTGGAAGTAGTGCTCTCATTGTCGACGCATATTAAGGAAACGGCCCTGAACATGATAAAATTGTGGCTTTTGGTGTTCCTAATACCATTCCTATTCATGATTATTAATTTTCTGAGCACCCGAGTCACTTATTAGGTCAAATACAATATATGCAATATAAGAATTAATGCCCTTCACATCAATATACAAGTGATCAAGCCAAGACAGAACTGAAGTAATATAAATTGTGAGTCTTCCATGGAAGACTTGTATCACCTGCACTGCTGTTGTTTTAAGCTGTTAAACAGGAAAAAGATGTCTGACATACCCGAATTCAATAAGCACAATGTGGAACCCCATACTAAATACAAAAATTTCAAGTGGCTGTGATTTGAGGCTGTTGAGAAAAAAATTTTAAGAAAATTTTTACCATTGAGTCTGTAAACAGATTGTAGATGTCTCACAGACCTGAATTCAATAAATATGGAACCCCATACTCAAGTCACATAAAAAATTTCAAGTGACTTGAAGTTGCTGAGAAAAGTGTTGCAAAAATTTTTGCCATTGACAGTACTTGTTGAAAATATTCGAAGTCAGTAAACAGGATGTAGATGTCTGACAGACCTGAATTCGATAAGCATAATATAGAACCCCATACTAAGGTCACATACAAAATTTCAAGTGGCTGTGATTTGTTTTTGCTGAGAAAAGTCTAAAGAAAATTGTTACCATTGACAGTACCCACGTTCGTAAATAGGAAGTAGATGTCCGACAGACCTGAATTCTATAAGCACAATATGGAACCCCATACTCAAGTTACATACCGAATTTCAAGTGGCTGTGACTTGCAGTTGCTGAGAAAAGTGTTACGAAAAAGTGGGAAAGACAACAACGACAACTTAAGTGATCCCTATATGTTGCCACACACAACGTGTGCAGGCGACACAATAAATTCAGATGTATTATTTTGTTCATTTGTCAACACAAACTTTAAACACTGTAATCATATCAATGTAAAGTATAAAACTGTTACATATAAAGTTTAGTCACTGCCTTTACGATTAAGTACCTTTGTAAGCCATTACAAAAACATTAAAATAATTTACAATATTATTTCATACCCTAAACTTCCAAGCTATTTCATGTATTATGAAGGTAAGAATATACATTGCATCTTAATGATGTATTTAGCTTACATGTATAGTGTCATTTTCAAATGACAGTCCCCAGTTCAATAACTCTTGACGAGCTTCTGGTGTACTGTTGACACTATCAACAAACTTGCCCATGGTCAATTTCCTTTGAGCTGGAGTAACTCGTGTGTGAGTGGCTAGGTCCTGAAATATATACAAATATAATATTACTATTACAAACTGATTATCCCCACACTTTTCTGAAGAAAATGCGGGGATATTGTTTTAGTCCCTTCCGTCCGTCTGTCCGTTAGATGGACCTTGTCAGTGGAACTCCTTGCTCATTTTTAGATTTAGTGTTTTAATTTTGTTTTAGAATTGTTGCATATATGCTGCAGATGCACAATAAGCTTTCGGATTTTTGATATTGGTCTTGGTGCAAACAAGAGGCCCCAAGATGTCTATTTTGACAACTGTGAGCTTGTCAGTGGAACTCCTCCTTCATTTTTGGATTAAATGTTTTGATTTTGTTATAGAATTGTTGCATATATGCTGCAGATGCGCAATAAGCTTAGTAGTCTTGATGCAAACAAGAGGCTCAAAGATGTCGATTTTGACACATGTGAGCTTTTCAGTGGAACTCCTACATTTTTGGATTTATGGATTTAATTTTGTTATAGAATTGTTGCATATAGTCTGCAGATGTGCAATGAAGTTTCAGAATTTTGATTCCAGTCCCAACTTTGGTAAATTTCCTGAAAATGTTAAAGACTCATATTTTTTAACTTTTAGCATATGCTTTCATTTTTTTTTACAAGAGTCTGGAAAAAATAAAATTTTGAATACTCAGAATTCTGAAATATGATTCCAATTTTGGAAAATATCCTGAAAGTCTCAAAGACCACTTAGTTTTTGGAATTCTACCTAGCAACCATACATGTAGTAATTTGTTTCAATTAGACTAACATTTTCACCAACTGAATTTCAAAGATATTTAATTCCTATTTTCAGTCAGGGGACAGACTGGAGTAAATCTTATTATTTTAGACCTCTTCAAGTCTGGAATTATAGGTTTTGTTGAGCAATTTTGACCTGAACAAGTCTAAAATTGATCAGACTTGTACAAGTCTAAGAGAAATTACCATTTTCATGTTTTTTGTGCCTAATGGGTATTTTCATTTATCCTTCATATTGTTTATCATTGAAAAAGAATCATGACTAGTGCCGTGTAATTTAAAACAAAAAGCCATACCAATCTGCAAAAGCAGTTGGTTGATATTGATAATTTTGTTATCTTTGATAGCAATCTTTAATTGATTGTGCACCTGCTGTCCTAATTTTGCCCCAGTAACCAATAATTTTCTGATAAAAATGGAAAATTAAACTTCCATGTAATTCCAATTAGGTCTGGACGCCCCACCTCTAAATACTGACCCTTGGCTCATTAAAATGGTCAATTTAGCAAATTTTAGACTTATGCAAGTCTAATTATCCATAAAATTTGAAACACCTGTGCAACAGGAAATAAACATTAGACTTCATCAGGTCTAAAAATTTTAGACTTAAATAGGTCTATGCATACAAAGCTAAAAAAATTAAAAGACTCAAGCAAGTCTAAAACTCTGCAGACTTGTACCAGTCTGTCCCCTGACTGATTTTGGTTAATTTCCTGAAAGTGTCAAAGACCACTTATTTTTGGAATTCTACCTAGCAACCACACTGTTAGGATGTGTTTCTATTAGGGCAATCATTTTCACCAATTGGATTTCAAAAATATTTGATTCCTATTTTGGTTAATTTCCTGAAAGTGTCAAAGACCACTTATTTTTTGGAATTCTGCCTAGCAACCATACTGTTAGGATTTGTTTCTATTAGGGCAATCATTTTCACCAATTCTATCTAGAAAATAATTGATTCCAAATTAAGTAAATTTCCTGAAAGTGTCAAAGACCACTTATTTTTTGGAATTCTACCTAGCAACCATACTGTTATGATTTGTTTCGATTAGGGCAGTCATTTTCACCAATTGGATTTTCAAAATAATTGATTCCAAATTTGGTAAATTTCCTGAAAGTTTCAAAGACCCCTTATTTTTGGAAGTCTACCTAGCAACAATAATGTTAGGATTTGTTTCGATTAGGGCAATCATTTTCACCAATTGGATTTTCAAAATAATTGATTCCAAATTTGGTAAATTTCATGAAAGTCTCAAAGAAAACTCATTTTTGGAAATTCTACCTAGCAACCGTATATCCTTGTATTCTTTCATAGTAAAAATAGTGACTATCAATAATTTTTTTTTTAAATGTTAAGGAAAATTACCCCAAAGGTCTATTACAACTGTTTTTTGTGTCAAACAGGTGAGTGCGGGGATGGCCATCTTTTCTGATGGCACCACTTCTAGTTTACATATGTAATCACAAAAACATAACAGTCATTGCATTGCTAAATTAAATCCACATTATTACATATTATTATACCTCAGTATGTATTTTCTATATAAACTGTTTATTTGATAAATTTACTAATTTTCACTTTTATGACAGATTATTACCCTGTCAGTAGTTACAATTACTATTGACTGGTGATGAACTATTTACTGGTCATTAAATAGGATGGTGAACTATTTACTGGTCATCAAATAGGACGGTGAACTATTTACTGGTCATTAAATAGGATGGTGAACTATTTACTGGTCATTAAATGGGACAGTGAACTATTTACAGATGAAGTCTAATTGATACCTTTGATGTTCAATTTTGTACAATAAAACACTTATTTACTGACTTTTCGAACAATAGCAAGATTATGGTTTCCCTTGACACCAACTACTTAATAGTTGTGTCTACGGAAACCATCAAGTTGCTATTGTCCTCATAGCCAGTAAATAGGTGTATATTGTTATACCTCAGTATGCATTTTCTATATAAATTGTTTATTTGATAAATTTTCTATTTTTTCACACTTGTCACAGACTACTTACTGGTCAATAGTTTCAATTACTATTGACTGGTGATGAACTATTTACTGGTCATAAAATAGGACAATGAACTATTACAAATGATGTCACATGGATATCTTTGATGTTCTATTTCAGTGCAATAAAACACTTATTTACTGCCTATTCCAACAATAGCAAGTTAATTGTTTCCCTTGACATCAACTATTTTACTTGCAACCTGCAAGTATCTGGCTGATTTATAATCATGACTGCTATTAAATACACATTTACATCCCAGAGAAAAGACCTCCCAAATAATAAGCAAACATGTACAATAGATAAAAGGTTTTGCAGTAAAAGCACAACTAACAATAGATAAAAGGTTTTGTAGTAAAAGCACAACTAATCTAGTATTCCAGGTAATCAATAAAACATACAAATAGCATTCTACTCTATTTACTCACTAGTATTCTCTAATTTCTAGAAAATTGAAACATCTCCTGATCTATGTGTTATCGATAAAATAACTATCATGTTTATAGATTTGTTCTCGTTGGTGAATAGTCGATCATATAAATGTCTCATGTCAATTTCTATAAAATTGTGACCGGATGTTGATGAAATGAACTCCTGAATCATTGTCTGGAAAAATGGGTTTTGCATTTCTTATGAATAAGTTTACTCAGTTTATTGAAAATATTATATTTCTATTAAAAAATAATATACTCCACATCCCTTTCAATGAATGGTAAATTATACACATAGTAACGATGGCAGCAACAAAATGGTGAAATGAGAAAAATTTAACAATCTTGACATGGAAAATATATGTAATCAACTGGAAAAAATCTAAATGGCACCAGGGTGCACAAGCTGAGTTGCAACTTCAAATATTATGTGACCAAGTTAATGTGAAGACCCGAATATTTCTAAAATTATCTATTTATTTCTTTCCCACCTAATATCCAAAATTCTAAGAATTCAAGAGGGTCTATTTTCTAGTTATTTCAATATATAAATCTGTTTTCAGTCACTGTGACCTTCACTGACCTTAACCTTTGACCTACATCCTCCAAAATCAACAGGGTTCCTCCCCCACTCGTGTCCAACAACATATCAAAGTTTCATTTCCATTGGATGTAAACTTTTTGAGTTATCATCCGGAAACCAAATTTTTCTCAAATTTTCAGTCTATTTTTGGTAACTGTGACCTTGACCTTTGACCTACTTTCTCCAAAATCATAAGGGTTCCTCCCTTCCTGGTATCCAACAACATATCCAAGTTTCATTTCAATTAGATGTAAACTTTTTTAGTTATCATCTGGAAACCAAATTTTCCTGAAATTTCCAGTCTATTTTCGGTCACCCTGACCTTGACCTTTGACCTACTTCCTCCAAAATCGATTGGGTTTCTGCCCTCCTAGTACCATACAATATGTCCATGTTTCATTTCAATAGAATGTAAACTTTTTGAGTTATCATCCGGAAACCAAATTTTTCTCAAATTTTCAGTCTATTTTCCGTCATTGTGACCTTGACCTTTGACCTACTTTCACCAAAATCAATAGGATTCCTTCCCTCTTGGTACCCAACATTATATACAAGTTTCATCTCAATTGGGTGTAAACTTTTTGAGTTATCTTCCAGAAACCAAATTTTTCTCAAATTTCCAGTCTATTTTCGGTCACCGTGACCTTGACCTTTGACCTACTTTCTCCAATATCAATAGGGTTCCTCCCCTCCTGGTACCCAATATTATATCCAAGTTTCATTTCAATTGGATGAAAACTTTTTGAGTTATCATCCGGAAACCAAATTTTCCTGAAATTTCCAGTCTATTTTCGGTCACCCTGACCTTGACCTTTGACCTACTTCCTCCAAAATCGATTGGGTTTCTGCCCTCCTAGTACCATACAATATGTCCATGTTTCATTTCAATAGGATGTAAACTTTTTGAGTTATCATCCGGAAACCAAATTTTTCTCAAATTTTCAGTCTATTTTCTGTCACTGTGACCTTGACCTTTGACCTACTTTCTCCAAAATCAACAGGGTTCCTCCCCTACTAGTATCCAACAACATATCAAAGTTTCATTTCCACTGGATGTAAACTTTTTGAGTTATCATCCAGAAACCAAATTTTTCTCAAATTTTCAGTCTATTTTCCATCATTGTGACCTTGACCTTTGACCTACTTTCTCCATAATCAATAGGATTCCTTCCTCTTGGTACCCAACAATATATCCAAGTTTCATTTCAATTGGGTGTAAACTTTTTGAGTTATCTTCCAGAAACCAAATTTTCTCAAATTTCCAGTCTATTTTTCGGTCACCGTGACCTTGACCTTTGACCTACTTTCTCCAGAATCAATAGGGTTCCTCCCCTCCTGGTACCCAATATTATATCCAAGTTTCATTTCAATTGGATGAAAACTTTTTGAGTTATCATCCGGAAACCAAAGTTTGATGAACGCACACACGCGCCCGCCCACAACACCAAACCAATAGCCAAGTTTAACTTCGTTGCAACTCGGCTAAAAATGATAGGGGCTATATTATATGATAAGCATTTATTAGTTACATAATTAATAATTCGTAAATGTTCCGCGGAACCTAGTGTCTCGCCTGCTCACTCCACTGTCATTCCAATTTGGCCTTTATCAAGTTGCGGTTGCTAAGTAGAATTCCAAGAAACAACAGGTCTTTGACAGTTTCAGGAAATTTATCAAAATATGAATAGAAAATTTATATATATTCTGATTATCACAAAATATTCAACGAATGATCGAATAACGCAGTAATTCACAAATGCGCACAGCGCATGAGTGAATTACAACGTTTTCAATTATATATACCCAAGTTTTTATTATATAAATCTTATTCTCTAATATTTGGTGCTTTATTTTAAGATTCATTGCATGAACTACATTTTCAATGTTAATCCGCTGAGACGTTTACTTAACAACGATGTTGATAACGTCTATTGTGACGTCACTTCCTAGAGTGAAATTATGGAAAATAATTTCACAGTTAATTATCACTTTTATTTCACTGAGAAATTTCAATCTTTCACCGCAATCTATATAATAATTCCAAATAAAGGGCTATGCAGAGCGCAGCATGATACGACTGCACCATGTCGACCACTGAAATTTGAAAAAGTGTAATTTAGAGCAAATTTGGACAAAATAAAAAGCTTGACATAGTAATTAGATAGACACAAAAAAGCTTGATACAGTAATAAGCTGGACCCAAAATAGTAAAAATAAAGCTTACAACTAGAATAATCCAAAGAAAAAATCCCATCAACATCTGATGAAAAATAAGGATTTCGCATATTTCTTATAATTATAATTTTGGCCCCTCTAACCCCTTATAACTCGGAAATGACATGAGCTACGCCAAATCCATTGAATACTACTTGTAGCTTACAATGAGAGGAACGCAAGGAATAAAATCTCATAAAAATCTGGTGAAAAATAAAGATTTCACATATTTGTAATAATTGCAAGTTTGGCCCCTTCGACCCCTTATAGCCCGGAAGTAGTAATAGATACATCTAATCTGTTGACATACTACTGAAAGCTTGCATTAAGAGGAATCCAAAGAAAAAAATCCCATTAAAATCTGACCTAAAATCAAAGGTTTCACATATTTCTAAAAATTGCAATTCTGGCCCCTTTGACCCCTAATAGCTCAGAAACGGAAAGAGCTACACCAAATCTGTTGACATACTACTGAAAGCTTACAATGAGAGGAATCTAAAGAAAAAAATCCCATTGAAATCGGATGAAAAATAAAAATTTTAGGTAATCTGTATGTTTGTAATTTTGGTCCCGTTGGGTCCCTCATAGCTTGGAAACGAAACAAATTATCAAAAATCTTGTGGTGCAGCACTAGTTTATTTTTCATAAGGAATCTATTGCAAAAAACTCCATCAAAATCGGACTAAAAATAAAAAATTTAAAATTTTGAAATTCGCTCCTTTTGGGCCCATTTATCTAGTGAATGGTACATGCCACGTGAAATCCGTTTGGCATACTCCAGATTGGAAATTTTCTAAGGAGTACACTGAAAAAAAAAACCATCAAAATCCGATGAATAATAAAGATTCTACAGTCAACTATGTGAAAACACCCAATTTAACCCTTTTTTGGCCCCTAATTCTGAAATGGCTGGGGCCAAAAACAAAAGGAAAATAATTTCTCTCAAGAATGTTCCAAGAAACATCATACTAAAATTTGAAAACATTCTGTTTACTAGAACCAAAGTTAAGCTGTCCACAGACACGAAAATACCTAATTTAACCCCTTTTTGGCCCCTTTTTTAAAAACGGGTGGGGCAAGGAACGCGAAATTAAAACCCGGGCTTAAGCTTGGGCCAACAAACATCATAGTAAAATTTGATAACAATCCATTCATAAGAAACAAAGTTATGGTGTCCACTGACACCGACGCCAGCGCCATACCATAATACCACCACAAAATTTTTGCAGTCGTATAAAAATTGCTGGTCTTTGAGAGTTTCAGGAAATTTACCAAAACTGGAACCATATTTTTTAATTCTAGTTTTCAGAATTAAGTCTTGTATGAAGAAATGGCTAAAATATTTGATTGTATGCAAAAATTTCAAAAATTGTTAGTCTTGGACATTTTCAGGAATTTTACCAAAGATGGAACCTGAATAAAATTCTGAAAGCTTATTGTGCATGCAACAATTCTACATCAAAATTAAAGTCATTATTACCAATTATGTTTAAACACTGTTGATATATGGACCTAACTAGAAAATTTAGCCAAATTCACTGAAGCGGAAAATATAGGTCAAGGTGACATTATTCTGGTATGGATGTTTTTTTTCTACTAAATATGCTACCACTTGCCAATAATCATCAGTCTATAGCATGTAGGGATGAGATATGGTGCAAACCAAAAAAATTTCATTGAAAAAAAAACTAAGTCCAACTAATGGAAAAATACAGAAAAATTGGAATTATTTTTTTCAAAAAACTAAACTAGGAATACAATAATGAAGTTGTACTGAATATTATGTCAAAATTTCATTGATATTGAATTTGATTTGAGAAAGTTATTGAAGTTCAAAAAAAAGTTTAACATTTGGGTTAACCAAATGTTAACGACACAGACGATGGAATCTATGATCCCTGTGTCTCGCCTTCGCGACATTCAAATTTACCAAATTATTCATGACCAAGGAAACTACCGGTAGACAAAAATATCATTTTGTAGCTATATACAATTACAACGTACCTTCATTACTTTGAAGTCCGATCTTAACTCATCTGTTAATCCTGTGAGGTAGCATAGTTCTGGAATTAAGCAAATGTTCTCACATTGTTGCTCTACACCCTGAAAAAAATCAATATTAAGCAATATTAACCCATATTGATTGAATAGTCCTGATTTATGTATTGGAACGTCCTTTGGCAATCTTCACCTATCTTTCCCAATTATTTTTAAATACATCTGCTACATGTACCTGTACCATAAATCTGATCATTTTCAAAACTAAATATTGTTCAAAAAATTAACTTTGAAAGTACTTTCATGCATGTAGACAGGAATAAAAGCCCTGTCCTTGATAAACTGGAGTTTTCTATGTATCGTGTGCGTTTTTGACACATGTACATTCACTCCATATCCTTTCATTTTTCCTATAGGTTTTGAAATGCATAATTTGATGCCAATTCCATTGAAAGATGACAAGAAAATTGGTACTAAGTTAACTTTCAAATTTTGAGGTTCAAGTCAAATAAGAAATGCATAATAAAAACTGTTATCAGATGAAATGTACTTAGCAATATAGTATTAATAAACATTATAATCCCCAAGTAGTGGTAAATATTTCATCAAAATCATAAAATATTAAAGGTAACAAAATTTAAATCACTCAACATATAAATGAACAAACCTGAGGTGTTCTTCTCTTTTTCTGTCTGTGTAAAAGAAGTGGCTGTTCTTCATCATTGATTTTTTTATTGTAAGCTTTCCTAAAATGCAAAAGAATAATTTTCTTTGCAAAAATTGAGAATTTCTTTAACTTTATTCCAAATTAACTCTGAAAAGAGCACCTGCAGCAAAGGTGCCTTAAAAGTCTTCTCTCACCCTCTTTTAGTGTTATTTAAAACTAAAGGCTCAGAAGATAGGAATGTTTCATGCTTAGTTCAACTAATAAAAATACTGACATGAACAAAAGCATCATGAAAATGGCAGTGTTGGAAGGGCCCAACTTCGCTTCTGAAAATGCCATAAGCAAAACTGAGATAAGTGTGGATTCAGATTCTGTTTGACACACTTACATGCATGTGTTAATACATATATGTGAGGGACAAGCAATTTCTTGAAGCTTAACTCAATCATATCATGTTTAGCTTCAGACTGAATATCAAAAAATGCACACTGATACAATGCAATAGATTATCTAATAAAAATTTGGTTTGTAGTTTCAAATCAAAAGTATCTGAAAACAGATGGTAGTTGTGCAACAAACCCCAAAATTGCCCACACACTACAACTCATTATTTCAAAGCTGCAGACTAAATTTCAAATCATTTCCAGATGGACTGACAAGTGAAAACTATAGCTGAAAGACAAAAGTAAACTTGAAATGAGTGTGGATTCTTATTTTTTTTTCACATTCTTACATGATGCAGTAATTTGCCCAACACAGTGATTTCTTGAAGTTTTACTACATCATATTCAGTGAAACTTGATTTAAGAGGTCACCTTTGCCAGAGTCAATTTGGCCTTTTAAGATGCGTGCCTTTTATATGAGGTTTAATTTATATGAAATATACTATGAAGCGAACTATTAAAGGTACCCTTTAAAGTCAGGTGGCTGCTTAATCAAGATGACTGCAAAGGCAAGTTTGACTGTAACTTCTTAGCTTCAGACTTACAAATGTAGTATAAAATATATACCACTGATCCCAGTCAAAAAATCTCCAAACTAGAGGCTCAGACACTGAGCCTGTATCGCTCACCTGACAAAATGCTGAAGCAGGGTTTTCGATGTTCTGCATGGTGGCCATGTTTTTTATGTGAATTTCCCATAGGACCAAAATAAACTATGTTCCGTGCTGGCAGCCATGTTTTT
>MJUU01043694.1:0-15136 GCA_002080025.1 Modiolus philippinarum | reverse complement strand
CAGTTTCAGAGCAGAAGAAGAAAATGTGAATTTTCCCATAGGGTCCAATGTTAAACCTAAGTTCTGCGGTGGCGGCCATGTTTTTTATCGGATCGGAACGAAATGAGCAATCTTTGTAAAGGACCTTCCATACATCATTCCTGTAAAGTTTGGTTGAATTTGCTTCAGTGGTTTCAGAGGAGAAGATGAAAATGTGAATTTCCCTTGGGCCAATGTAAAACTATGTTCCGTGCTGGCAGCCATGTTTTTCATCGTATCAGAACAAAATGAGCAATCTTTGTTAAGGACCTTTAGTACATCATTCCTGTAAAGTTTGGCTACATTTGCTTTAGTGGTTTCAGAGAAGAAGAAAATGTGAATTTTCCCATAGGTTAAACCTAAGTTCCGCGCTGCCGGCCATGTTTTTTATCGGACTGGAACGAAATGAGCAAACTTCGTAAAGGACCTTCCATACATCATTCCAGTAAAGTTTGGTTGAATTTGCTTCGGTGGTTTCAGAGGAGAAGATGAAATGTGAATTTCCCATAGGGCCAATGTAAAACTATCTTCCGTGCTGGCGGCCATGCTTTTTTATCATATCGGGACAAAATGAGCAATCTTTGTTAAGGACCTTTAGTACATCATTCCTGTTAAGTGTGGTTACATTTGTTTTAGTGGTTTCAGAGGAGAAGAAGAAAATGTGAATTTTTCCATAGGGTCCAATAGTAAACTTAAGTTCCGCGCTGGCAGCCATGTTTTTTATCGGTTCGGAACAAAATGAGCAATCATCATAAAGGACCTTCCATACTTCATTCCTGTAAAGTTTGGATGATTTTGCTTTAGTGGTTTCAGAGGAGAAGATGAAAATGTAAATTTCCCATTGGGCCAATGTTAAACTATCTTCCGTGCTGGCAGCCATGTTTTTTCTGGGATTGGAACGAAATGAGCAATCTTTGTTAAGGACCTTTAGTTCATCATTCCTCTTAAGTTTGGTTGAATTTGCTTCAGCGGTTTCAGAGCAGAAGAAGAAAATGTGAATTTTTCCATAGGGTCCAATGTTAAACCTAAGTTCCGCGCTGGCAGCCATGTTTTTTATCAGATCAGAACAAAATGAGCAATCATCCCAAAGGACCTTCCATACATTATTCCTGTAAAGTTTGGTTGAATTTGCTTCAGTGGTTTCAGAGGAGAAGATGAATATGTGAAAAGTTTAAGGGACGGACGGACAACGGACGCCAAGTGATGGCAATAGCTTACACTGACCCGAAATTGGGTCAGGTGAGCTAAAAAAATTTGGTTTATGGCTTCAAATCAAAATATTGGAAAACACGATGTGGTCAAACTGTAAATCTGAAAATCGCTCATACAATATAACTCATCATTTCCAAGCTTCAGACCAAATTTTTCATCATTCAAGATTGATACAAGACAAGAAAGCTTTGCCAAAAATTTGATTTTTACGAAGTATAAGTATACAGGAAGTAGCCAAAGGACAAACCTAAAAGCTGCATACACGATAAAACTCATCACTTCCAAGCTACAAACTAAATTTCAAATCATTCGGAATGATACAAGCAAAGAAATCTTTAACAGAAAAAAATTGTTGATGGGCAGATGACAGACAAACAAAGTAAAACTATAGGGCACCCAAATCGAAATGCAGTGCCCCAATAAGGTCATGATCATTAAAATGCTTGATTTTGAAAAACTTCAGAGTTGAAAAAAGACTAATAGGATCTTGCATAAGGTCAGATTAAAGATCTTGATATCTTTCACAAGTGTAAGAAATTTCGTCTTTTCTCGAGTGGAGTGTAGCGAAACGAGAGGAAAAGACGTAGAATTTCGTACATGAGTGAAAGATATCCAGATCTTTAATTTTGATCTTATGCAAGATCCTATTTCTTCCGTAAAAAGCGAAAAGAAACGCCTGGTAACCTTTACTGTTTGAACAACGTTGTCGCCATTTGAGTAATCTTTACATTGTGACGTCAGGTGTTTTATGACGTTAAGTCATGGTTACGATTGTTGTATTACAAAAAATCAACACGTCTGGTTGGTCATTTACCGGTGTGAGATGAGGTCGCATGCATCGATCTCACATGGGTCATCTCCCACTGTAAACCAACATTTACGGAAGAATATCTCTGTTTATAGTATTCTAGATTAGAAGAAATTAAGGTTTCAGAAAATGCTGTAGTAACGACCACCACCCTTAAGGGCATACGATACAGTATAGATCCCATATTGATTTTTTCACTTAAATCCGATATAATGTAAATTTCAATATAAGATTCCAAATATTAAAAGAAAAACATACCTTCATGACTGACTTTTTGAGATAATTAACATTGAAAATCGCTAATTTTGAGGTAAAACCAAATAATTTGCGTTTTTTATGGACATTTTTAAAAGTTTGTAATTTTTAGAGTTCTTGGGCTATTTAAGTTCTGTTTTTTGATCTGTACTGCTCATGTTATTGCCTTTAAATGGGACTATTATAAAACATATTAACAAAATCCGATATATCCCTCCTTTGGTGTTTTTGTATATGTTATGTTAGATTATAGCTATATTCATGGAGTGAAATCGAGCTATAGAAAAAAATCCACTATTGATTTTTCCTTCATAGTTTGACAATTGGTTCTCTCGGCGACTTTCTTCTGAAAGCCAAGGAGAAAATAGGGGGTCCATGTGCTAGTTATTAAGATATTTGAGAAAAACTGTAAAAAATATACCACAAAAATATTTTGGCGGTAAATGACGTTGCTTTGTTTTTCTCTCGGTATAACGTCCGTCATTTTTACCCGCCAATTTTTCTACGTTCTGGTTGCATTAAGTGGTAGAGTAGCGCAAGTTAGTTTCACAAATATTTGTTTATTATTGGTTGTCGCACGTTACATTTCAATTTTAGTAATTGTCTCACATGATGCAAGACAATAAATGTATATTTGAAAGTGTGGTCTATCTTCGTGTGACCCATACATAAGACGATGTCCATTTATGTAAATTCAGTTAAGTCTAAATAATCTGAATAACATCCGGCCAGTTACATGGAAGTACCAGTTGACTGTAGAATGTTGGCTGAGAAGGATGAGTTCCTAGTGACTCATGTCGAAAAAATCTATCAAAGCAATAATCACTATGTTTGTTTGTAGTTTTGTTTGCTAGGAAACTTTGTCTCCTACGCATGAGGGAGTTTCTTTAGTTTCAATCTTTAGTTTTTTTATTCAAGTGTTACAGCTCGGAAAATTAGGACAATGAAGATCAATGAAGTAATAACCTGAATTGCCGTTATTAAAGGTCCAATAAATAATGAAAAAAAAAGACATGTTATCTTAGGAGGTACAGAGGATAGATCGGGTATTTTACCAACTATTTAACCAGTTTGATGTCTTGTAAATTAAAACCAATCCTGGTGTATTTACTTGGTATAGTAGTGACTTCTTAAGTCTACAGTTGTGCGACTTGTTCAAATACACAACCCACCATCACGTTGCATCAGTTCACTTCAACGTTTTACGGACCCCTTCTGAACAAAATGACTTGTGTGGTGCTTGATTTAAGTCGACCAACAATTCACAAGAAAGCCTAAAGTTTTCCTTACATGATGCCTCTGTAAAAATGCACAATATACAATGGAACTTGGATGCCTCAAAATGCAATAGCTTGAATACCATGGATGTCTTTTCAAGTTTAAACACATATTTCAACCTGGATAGCTCGAACATCCCTTCAATTCGAACTACCTATTCGAATCAACTATTTGAACTATCTGTCCCTTGAATGTTTGAGCCATCGAAGTTAGAAAGTGTGTATTTATTTTTGGACATTTTCTTTTTTTCTAATCAATATACACTATCAATATGTCAAAAATACTTACATATAGTACTGAATAAAACTCATAGATTCTCCTGTGTTTTTGCATGGAAAAGTATGATTTGGTGTTTTATCCCAAATAATATCATCAATTCGATACGTTTTGTTATTATATCTAGTCAATACAACTGTCCCAACTAATTTTTTTACACATTCATCTTGAAATCCTGATGGGTTTCTTTGCACAATATTTTGCCTGAAAAAAAAGCAGTACATGTATAACATAATTATATCAAAAGTTTAAAGACAAGCAATAAACAAATGTCAAAAATGATAAAAATTTTCCTCATAATTTCAGGTCAAAAATATGAGCGTCAGATTTCAGAAGCATTCGATATCTTCGGGTTTTATCCATTTAAACAGTGTTAAATTTTTTTGCACATGTATCATATTTTCTTGTTCATAGTTCACTTTACTAAAACGCCAAAAATAGACATTGTTCAAAATTTTATTTACTTCCAATTATATTTTTATATATCTTAGTCATATAAACAGGTAATGGAAATTGAAGGAAAACTCTTAGAGAGAACTGTTTCCCGCCAAAATTTTGACATTGTCTATCTCAAAATATCTGACATGGATTTTCAAAATTTTTTGCTCATGTTGTTCTATTAGCTGAGTTCTTCAAAACAAAAGGTCATAATCTTAATTCTAATTACAACATTTCTGACACTTGTACTCCCTTAATATAGAAATCTCTTAAATTTCAGCTGATGTGTGCATCTTGTATTGAAACATTTGTAAATATTCAAATTTCTATATGTATCTCCATTCTGACCAAAATGCTATCAGTTACCATCTTTTTGATTGCATATTTTACGTTCCAAAGTCATATTAAAGCTTTGCTTATTAAGAGAGAGGAAAAATTCAATAATCTCATAAAATTCAACATTTCAGTTCTCGTTTTTTTAAATAAAATATTCTAAAATATAAACATAAATTAATGAACGATCACCAAGTTCACCTAGTTATGCCATATGGTCACAATAACATTACTTTGACTTGATAGTTCTACATCCAAGCTTACATTTACATGAAATAAAGTATTAAACTGACAACTGAACTATGATGTAAAATTGAATGTCAAGTCGCTAAAACAGAATAAAGGGCTACGCCGAGCGCAGCATAATACGACCGCAGCATGTCGACCACTGAAATTTCAACAAAAGTAGTTTAAAGTGAATGTGGACACAGTAAAGAGCTTGATACAATAATTGAGNCATATACAAGGTAAGATGGTCCTACAATGTACGACTGAGATAGGAACTTTTCAAAGAAATTGAATGTAAGTTGATCAAGCAGAAAATGTTAAAGTGATCCAATCTGACCTGGATGCTATGTACCATCAAAGATGCATACACATGCAAGGTTAAATGATCCTACCATGTACATTGATTGAAATATAAATGTAAGTCAATCAAGCAGTAAGTCATATTGACCCAATTTGGCCTGGATGCTGATGTATCATTCAAGATGTATACATATATAAGGTTAGATGATCCTAACATGTACAGTAACAGAGACATGAACTTAAATGTAAATTTGAATGAAAGCAAATCAAGCAGAAAAAGCCAGAGAGACACAATTTTCTCGGAGGCTGTATGCAAAGTTTGATGATGCAACCGTGTGTAGTACTTGAGATATACATCTAAATGTGGATGTGGATGCCAGGAGTACTCCAATAGTCCCTGTCAACTTCATTGAGGCCAACTAAAACACTTGAAGCCATTTTTTGTATCATATCAAACATGTATATCTGATAGATGCTGTGGTGACCATCTATTCATCATCTAAATATAGGAAACTAAAAACATTTTAAGCTTGGTACTATGATTTAAAATCCAATCAAGAAATGGCTAATATAGATATTTTTTGTTTTTACAAGTGGGCCCACATTACTCTGTTGGTCTGAGAAACATTTTTTTTTTTTTTTTTAAAGACTTGTAAATCTGTTACAAGTCATTTTTTTCGAAGTTTCTCATACTGTTTATCTTTGATTTTAAGTTAAACAGTGCAATTTTAAATTGTTAAACTACATGTATCATCTTAGAGCACAATGTCCAGTGTTGTGTGAAAGACCTTGTGTCCATCAAAAGTTAGCATAGATAACAGGATAATTTTTTAATGAAGTCATTACACATAATTTTGTATGACCATAACTTCGAATAAAACATCATCAGAACTTGACTGAATCTAAGATTATCCCTAATATCATTAAATACAGTGTGGTTAATTCCTATTTCGGCCCCAAAAAGGAGATGCACAACAACCATGCAAAGGGTCAAAGGTGTGAAGTTTCAAATTAAACAAATTTTGTTTCCCAAAACATAATTGACTTATTGATGGATAGAATAGAGAAGCTCCTAAACATTGCTTTAAACACTGATGACACAGGTAAAAGGTAAAAATTGTGTATCATGTGTATTTGGTGTATTTGAAATAAACTGATTCCATTTGTCTACAATAACCACAAAATGTATAATGGTTTAGGCACAACTTTACAGACTTACCATAACTGCTGAACTGCAACGAAATCATGATTTGAAAAGAAGAAAAAACAATTTGCAATTTTGAATTCTTAGAAAATGGAAAACCATACTGAGGACATATAATTGACATTCACCGTAAGGATATAAGTTAACCCAAAAACTCATGAGCATTATGCCAAAAATGTAAGTGTAGACAAATCTATGTTATGCATGAAGCTTACATAAGTTCTAAAACTGTTTGTGTCCTCAATACCCTATGTGATGCATCTGCTAATAACATTAATCCTCCTTCATTTTCACATACTGAGGTGATGTATCCTGGCCATACTTCAAGTCTACAACAGAACAATCATTAACACATGTATATTGTTGAATTGATATTTAATCACAATATGAATATTTTAGTAAATCCAAATTTGATAATGATAGTAGGTGTTTATTTTATAGATTTCAGTCCTCACATGTCTATTTATATGTCAAATTCAAGAGAGAATTTAAAATAAATAATGTATATTTGCCATTATACTATGAATTATCAGAAGACAATGTTGATAATGTATTTTGTTTCATCATTTCCTAGAGTGTTTTTGTAGTCTCTTATTTAACTCTCTTGCATGATTTTGGTCATCTCGGACTCAAAAAGCTGTGTCAAAGACAAGAAATTTTCCACTCTATTGTCAACAAGAGCTGTCGCCGAATGGCAACCAAGTATACCCCCACTCATTGAACCCTGGACCAAGAATTCATGTTTACACTACATTTTGTAATCAAGTCCACATTTAGTCAAACAAGAAGTACAGATCTGACAGCAGTCAAAATGGGAAGTTCCTTACAATTAACCATATAGAGGCTGCATACCAATTTTGAAATCAATCCCTCTTGTAGAAGCTGAGAAAAATTGATGAAAAATTCATTTTTTCACTACTTTTCGTAACAAAGTCCACATTTCTTCAAACAGGAAGTACACATCTGACAGGACTCAAAATAGGACGTTCCTTACAACTAACCATATAGCAGCTGCATACCAATTTTGAAATCAATCCCCCTCGTAGAAGCCGAGAAAAATGCGACAAAAAAATTCATGTTTACACTACATTTCGTAACAAAGTCCACATTTCGTCCAACAGGAAGTACACATCCAACAGGACTCAAAACAGGACGTTCCTTACAACTAACCATATAGAGACTGCATACCAATTTTGAAATCAATCCCCCTCGTAGAAGCCAAGAAAAATGCGACGAAAAATTCATGTTTTCACTACATTTTGTAACTAAGTCCACATTTTGTCATACAGGAAGTACATATCCGACAGGACTCAAAATAAAACATTCCTTACAACTAACCATATAGAGGCTGCATATCAATTTTGAAATCAATCCCTCTTGTAGAAGCTGAGAAAAATGTGACGAAAAATTCATGTTTTCACAACATTTTGTAACTTTAAGTCCACATTTCGTCAAACAGGAAGAACACATCCGACAGGACTCAAAATAGGATGTTCCTTACAACTAACCATATAGAGGCTGCATACCAATTTTGAAATCAATTCCTCTTGTAGAATCTGAGAAAAATGCAACGAAAATTTTTTCAGACAAACAGACGAACGGACAGACAAAAGGACGGACAGACAAGGTGAATCCAGTATATCCCCCTCTCTAGCGAGTGGGGGTATAATAATTTAAACCTGGTCTTTCATTTCTACTGGTATTAAGATAATAGATTTACTTGATACAGCATTCAACACAGAGGTGTTAACTGATATGTAGATTTTTTATTTTTTTTCATCATTTGCTATCTGCTGTAGTTCATGTAAGTCATTTTTTTAATTAAAATATTTATACATCTTGAAGATAAATGAAATGTAGGCAAATTCAATAAATACATCTAGTCGAGCTATATTAGAACTTACTTGTGCTGTGGAACTGCAGATGGAGTTTTTGGATTGTAGTAATACCTTCCAACCTGGACCATCTGTAGGATGTACATTATTCTAATATAAAAGAAATTGAAATTTAGTATGCCTGGATCTATGGAACCAACAATTCCTGTCAATCTTCAAATACCCAATGTTTATCAACAACATTTACATATGAGTAATGAAGGATTGAGTATTCAGTTTAAGTTAAAAATACTTTACTGAGGAGGAAAAGCTTTTCTTTTTTTTTATCAATTAACTCTGTTTTTTTTATTCCATTTCCATCATTTTTTTTTATTATTCCATTCCGATCATTTTTTTTTTATTTAATGAGAATTTGATTCATTTATCTTCAACAGAAATCTTGGCATTTAAATGCAACACAGGAATTATCTAGCATTTCAACAAACTTCAGTAAAAGGAGTCTTTCCAACTGCAAACTACAGGCTCAGAAACTGAGCCTGAATCGCTCGCCTCACAAAATGTTTGCAGCATGGGATGAAACTATTGTTTATCCTATAGGATCCAGTGTTAAAATATTTTCTGTGCTTGTGGTCTTGTTTTTATCAGATCAAAACAAAATAAGCAATCCTAGCTGGACTGAATTTGCTTCAATAGTTTCAACGCATATGACGAAAAAAATGTTTTCCTATAGGGGTTTTTCCTTCAGGGGTCCCATTTTAAACAAAGTTCTGTGCTTGGAGCCATTTCTTTTGTCGAATCTGAACAAAATGAGCAATCTTTGTAAAGGACCTTTCATACTTCATTTCTGTAAACTAAAGTTTGGTTGAAATGCTTCCGAGCATTTGATGAAAATGTGTTTCCCATAGGATCCAATGTTGAAACTAAGATCAATGCTGACAGCCATGTTTTTTGTCAAATTGGAACCAAGTGAGTAATCTTTGTGAAGCACCTTCCATATATCATTCCAGTTATTGTATGGTTGTTATATTAATTTTTCGTACTATTCATGTTTGAAACGATAACCGTGAAAATTTATACCTGCAAACAGTCTACTGTAAATTTGAACATAAATGAATGTAATGACTCTGGCTTAAAATCCGCGGATATAAAACCCCGCGAATAAATCCAACACTGAAAACTGTGAAAATTTCATAACACCAATATGAAGCCCTATACAGTGAGTTTGATTGAATTTGCTTCAGTTGTTCAAGAGGAGGAGATGAAAATGTCTATTTCCCATAGGACCAATGTTAAACTATGTTCCCTGGTGGCCATGTTGCTTTTTCAAATCGGAAAAAATGAGCACTTTGTAAAGGACCTTCCATACATTATTTCAGTACACATTCTAGATAAATTTGCTTCAATAGTTTTAGAGCAGATGTTGAAAAATTATGTTTATGCCATAGGGTCCAATATTAAAATTAAGATCCACGCTGGCATCATGTTTTTTATCGAATCGGAACGAAATGTGCTATCTTTGTGACCGACCTTCCATACATCATTCCTGTGAAGTTTGGTTGAATTTGCTTCAGTGGTTTCACAGAAGAAGATGGTGTGAGTTTCCCATAGGGCCAATGTTAAACTATGCTCAGTGCTGGTGGCCATGTTTTTTGTCGAATTGGAACGAAATGTGCAATCTTTGTAAAGGACCTTCCATACATCATTTCAGTACAGTTTAGTTAAATTTGCTTCAATAGTTTTAGAACAGATGTTGAAAATGATGTTTTTCTCATAGGGTCCAATGTTAAAACTAAGATCCACGCTGATGGCCATGTTTTTTATTGAATCTGAACGAAACGTCCAATCTTTGTGTAGGACCTTCAATACATCATTCCTGTAAAGTTTGCTTGTATTTGCTTCAGTGGTTTCAGAGGAGAAGATGAAAATGTGATTTTCCCATAGGGCCCATTGTTAAACTATGTTCTGTGCTTGCAGCCATGTTTTTTATTAGATCCAAACGAAATGAGAAATCTTTATTGAGGACCTTTAGTACATCATTCCTGAAAAAATTTTGGTTGAATTTACTGCAGTAGTTTCAGAGGAGAAGATGAAAATGTGATTTTTCCCATAGGGTCCAATGTTAAACCTAAAATCTGAGCTGGCAGCCATGTTTTTTATCGGATCGGTACAAAATGAGCAATCTTTGTAAAGGACCTTCCATACATCATCCCTGTAAAGTTTGATTGAATTTGCTGCAGTGATTTCAGAGGAGAAGATGAACATGTGGAAAGTTAACAAACGGACGACGGATGGACGCAAAGTGATGGCAATAGCTCACATTTACCCTTTGAGTCAGGTGAGCTAAAAAGCATCATATTGGACCATTGCTTTTAGATAATCCAACAGCACATAGGATCCTAGGTAATATTAGGTTGCTCAATGACTGCCATTTAAGTAATTAGAGTAACTGACAAAAGTCATATAGCAGCCTGTCATGTACTACTCAAGACCAACTTTAATACCAAATATCATTGACCTACCACTTATAGTCAGAGCTGCCAACCCCATTTTTTGATCACCGGGAGAACGGGAAAACTTTTTCGGGAGTTTTCAATGTTTGGGAGGGAGGCTCCTAAAATTGTAAGATAATTACGATGCCCTCCTTTATTTTTTAAAGAATTACCCTTCAAATGACATTTCCAAGCACCAAAATTCAGATGAATAAGATAGCTTATATCTGGTTAGTCGTTACTCATTTTGGCTTTCGAATTTAGACTGCTGCGGTTGCAATTTTCAGCATCTCCTTTCGACATTTTCTACAGCTTTTGCATTTACATATGTCCTCCCACCGGAATGACCAACAAAACAAAGTTATTACATGCATTTACGGTGGAGGATATGTATGCTGTTCCACCATTTATTTTATTGATCCGGAAAAGAACAAACGAAACGAACGTAATTTATAGGATTTTTGAGGAAAACGAAATTCGGGAGAAAACGGTACAAACGCTGGAGGGCGGGAATTGGGACTGAAAATCAGTAGACTCCCGCCAAAATTGGGAGGGTTGGCAGCTCTGTATAACTACTGAGAAAATGAACTTATCACAAAAACGTAACATGAAAGTTTACGCCGCCGCCACCACCACCACCACCGTCATACTTTGTACGCATATGTCTTGCTTTCCGCGCCTTTCGTCGCGGGTTAAGATAATAAACTAGAGGCTCAGATACTTAGCCTGTATTGCTCACCTGACAAAGATGCTTTTAAACCATGCCTATGCTGATGACCAAAAATGTTTTTCCTATAGGGTCTAATGTAAAGCTATGTTCTCTACTGACATCCATGTTTTTGTCAGATTCAATTGAAATAAGTATTCTTTATTAATATCTTTCCATACATTGCTCCAGTATAGTTAAGTTAAATTTGCTTTAATGGTTTCAGAGTAGATGATGAAAATGATGATTTTCCCATAAGATCCTATGTTAAACTATGTTCAGCGCTGGCCACCATGTTTTTTTGGTTTTTTTTCCGGATCACAACAAAATGAGCATAGTTAGTTATGGATCTTCCATACATCATAACTGTAGTTTGGTTGAATTTGCTTCATTGGTTTCAGTGGAAAGAAGAAAATGTAATTTTCCCATAGGGTCCAATGTTTAACTATGATCTGTGCTGGCGGCCATGTTTTTATCAGATTGGTTCGAAATGAGCAATCTTTGTTAAGGACATACTTCATTCCTGCAAAGTTAGGTAACTTTTGCTTCAGCAGTTTCAGAGGAGAAAATGAAAATGTGATTTTCCAATAGGGTCCAATATTAAACTATGTTCCATGCTGGCAGCCATGTATTTTATCAGATGCGAGGGAAATGAGGAATCATTGTTAAGGACTTCAGTACATTATTTCTGTAAAGTTTGGTTGAATTTAATTCAGTGGTTTCAGAGAAGATGAAAATGTGATTTTCCCATAGGGTCCAATGTTAAACTATGTTCCGTGCTAGAGGCCATGTTTTTTTATTGGATCCCAACGAAATGAGAAATCTTTGTTGAGGACCTTTAATCATCATTCCTGTAAAGTTTGGTTGAATTTGCTTCAGTGGTTTCAGAGGAGAAGATGAAAATGTGATTTTTCCCATAGGGTTCAATGTTAAACCCAAGTTCCANGCTGGCGGCCATGTTTTTTATCGGATCATAACGAAATGAGCAATCTTTGTAAAGGACCTTCCATACATCATTCCTGTAAAGTTTGGTTGAATTTGCTTTAGTGGTTTCAGAGGAGAAGATGAAAATGTGAAAAAGTTAACGGACGGATGCCGGACGCTGGACGACAGATGCCAAGTGATGGCAATAGCTCACAATGACACTTTGGGTCAGGTGAGCTGAAAAGAGCAATAACATCAAAATGATTCTCAAATTTTCTTTAAAATTTCTGGTTGATTAGATAATATCAGGCTAGTTCCTTTTGTCTAGTCAAGATTTTTTTTATATCAGAAATGCATTTTGAACACCAATATGACCTTACGTTCTTTTTGAAAATGAAAATCACAACTTAAATCTGCATACCTCATAGATTATTCATACAAAGTTTGAACATAAATGGTTCAGTGGTACAGTAGTCTCAGAGATTGTCTTTGAAGAAAATTACTATGACAAAAGGAAGGACACATTGTAGTGACAAAAGCTCAACCCTTTTCCTGGATTTGTTTTTTTTTTTTAAATAAGTGCAGAAAAAGCAAAACTTCACAAAAATGGTAAGATTAATAAGCTTCCCCTTTTTTTGAAGTATGCCGTCACATTAACAGTCAGTAGTCTTGAACTGGTAGTCTTGACTGGCGACAATACAATGAGGCCTTTAATTTTTAATTTTGGTACAATAAAACACTAATTAACAGGCTATTTATAAAAGCTTCACATTGAGAAAAAGTTGTGTCTCTATATTGTCCTCATAGCTAGTAAATAACTTTATAATATTGTACATGTAAAATTCATTACAACCCTTATCAGAGATTAATGTATACATTTCCTCACTTACCTACGGAAAATAATGTTATATACCATCAAACAGGATTCTGGCGGCACCACTCGAGTAAGTCTAATTGTAATAGTAATTTCAGCACCATCAGTCAGTCTCTTTGACCTTACTACAGTTTCCTGTGAAATGTATTAACAAGATCATCAGATACATGTATTATGCTCTTTCAAGTCAAATAAAAGCTATGTTTGGCAGTAGGATTTAAATTTTTACCTCTGTGACCTTGACCTTTGACCTGACCTAATTTTCTGGGGTATATTTATGTTCCTCTTGACAAGATCTATATCATTGCCAAGTATGATAAGTCTATCTTTAATGGTTCAAAAGTTATACCCAAGGTTAAAGTTTTGGATGCAGACAGACAGGACAAATACAATATGCCCCGGATCCTCGATCTGGGGGCATAAAAAAAGTAAAGGTGCATTACATGACACCCTGCCACATTTCACAAAATTTCAAAGTTTCAAGGGCATAACTCCAGAAGCCCTCTAAGACTTCCGCACCCAAAATCGAACTCAGCCTGAGTTTTGTGGTTAAACAACTTGCATACCAAGTTTGAAGACCTTATGATATTGCTTTCTAAAGTTATCATTTGGAAACCTTTGGGAGACTGACACACAACTGAGGGCATCACAAAATACTTTGCCACTACATCGGCAGGGTACAAACATAGAAAGCAGCCACAGCCTGCGAAGCTCACCTTGTTGCACAGCATTGACACATTTCAATATGTCAGTTAAGAGGAATGGACTATAATCATTCTTTTTAACAGATTCATTCATGCATAAAATATAGGTCACAGTCAGCATCCAAAGCATGCATTGCTGTTGTCTTCCAAAAATGCATCATCCATACCAATATGGTTGATGTGGGACATGTCAGTAAGCAGGAATAGATTTAAACCATTCTACCTGCCCAAGCCGCTAAGGTACTAACCTCAGGCTTTGCCGTTTTTAGGCGTTTTGGTTTCGGTTGAGTAAATGCTAAAGGTAATTTAATTTTTGGCACTAGATATAATTTGATAACGTCACAAAATATATGACATTAACACAAATGAAATCAAAGGTACTGGAGCTAGCAACGTTCTTACGGAGACGGGTGCATGATTTTTGTACCAACAGGCTACCAACTAATCAATAGCGGACATTTATTGCCAGCCAGGGATAATGAAGGCGACCTAGTGGTGTAATCTTTATTTATAAGGCTACAATACAAATCATAAATTCAATGGAGGAAATCATTGTTAAAGTAATGATTTTCAGTATCCATATTATATTTATCTTAATTGCTAAGATCATAGAAAAGCAAGACCATGTCTAAGCTTTGTATACCTCATACAACACAAATAAAAAACTTGTCTGGACTTAAAACTAACACTGCAAAAATTACTAAATAGTTAACAGCAACTAATTGACCATAATAATTATAAACCAGAAGCTCCAAGGAGCCTCTATTGCGCACCTGGCTTTCAGTTGACACAATCAAGCTAACATTGTAAACAGGGATCCGGAGATGCAACTTTTTTGTCGGTCATGACCTAAATTCTTAATTTTTGACTAACTGAATTTCCACCTTTCGGACATTCAAAAAAATTGTATGTAGAAAAATCGGAAATTCTACAATGGAATGCATGTAGAATTTGACTTGAATCACCAATCAACTGATTAAATTTGATGTGATATGTCAACAGGTAATTATTAAATAAACATGTCATCACCTATGGATTAACAGGTGATTGTCACACCTTTGTTGATTGCCAATAACGAATTAATTACACTTCTGATGATGTGTTTATTGAAACATAGACGAGGGAAGCATTTACCAGAGGCTCCCAGGAGCCTGTATTGCTCACCTGGCTTTCAGTTGCCTTAATCAAGGTAACATTGCAAGTTATACAGTTGATCTTTAGTTTCTCAAACTTTCATAACTCAAACACCTCCAA
>MJUU01043689.1:45429-58110 GCA_002080025.1 Modiolus philippinarum | reverse complement strand
TAAATATAAGATGTATTATAATTGCACTTTATTAGATATTTTCCTTCTCGTCTTGTATCATTAACAGCGGAATTAATACATGAGATGATTTAATATGTTCACAACATATTGGGCAACCCATACTATTATATCTATTTTTTTTAATCATCGGAGAACTTCAGGGTTATATACTTTCATCAGCAGATCAAACAAGAGCTGTCACAAAATGGCAACCAAGTATACCCCCACTCATTGAACGCTGGACCAAAAATTCATGTTTACACTACATTTTGTAATTAAGTCCACACAAGAAGTACACCTCTGACAGGACTCAAAATTATGCGTTCCTAACCATATAGAGGCTGCATACCAATTTTGAAAATCAATCCCCCTCGTAAAAGGCGAGAAAAATGTGACGAAAAATTCATATTTTCACTACATTTTGTAACAAAGTCCACATTTCGTCAAACAGGAAGTACACATCCGACAGGACTCAAAACAGGACGTTCCTTACAACTAACCATATAGAGGCTGCATACCAATTTTGAAATCAATCCCTTTAGTAGAAGCTGAGAAAAATGCGACGAAAATCTTTTTTTCACTACATTTTGTGGCAAAGTCCACATTTTATCAAACAGGAAGTACACATCCGACAGGACTCAAAATAGGTCGTTCCTTACAACTAACCATTTAGAGGCTGCATACCAATTTTGAAATCAATCCCTCTTGTAGAAACTGGGAAAAATGCGACGAAAAATTCATGTTTTCACTACATTTTGCAACTAAGTCCACATTTCGTCAAACAGGAAGTACACATCCGACAGGACTCAAAATAAGACGTTCCTTACAACTGACTATATAGAGGCTGCATACCAATTTCGAAATCAATCCCTCTGGTAGAAGCTGAGAAAAATGTGACGAAAAATTCATGTTTTCACTACATTTTGTAACTAACTCCCCATTTCGTCAAAAACAGGAAGTACACATCCGACAGGACTCAAAATAGGATGTTCCTTACAACTAACCATATAGAGGCTGCATACCAATTTTGAAATCAATCCCTCTAGTAGAAGCTGAAAAAAATGCGACGAAAATTTTTTCCGACGAACGGAAGGACGGACAAGGTGAATCCAATATACCCCCTTTGTAACTAAGTCCACATTTCGTCAAACAGGAAGTACACATCCGACAGAACTCAAAATAGGACTTTCAATACAACTAACCATTTAGAGGCTGCATACCAATTTTGAAATCAATCCCTCTTGTAGAAAGTGAGAAAAATGCGATGAAAAATTCATGTTTATAGAGGCTGCATACCAATTTTGAAATCAATCCCCCTTGTAGAAGCCGAGAAAATGCGACGAAAAATTCATGTTTTCACTACATTTAGTAACTTAGTCCATATTTTGTCAAACAGGAAGTACATATCCGACATGACTCAAAATAGGACGTTCCTTACAACTAATCAGATAGAGGCTGCATACCAATTTTGAAATCAACCCCTCAACAAATTATAAGGCACTATTTTTTATAGTACTATTTTCGTGGTCTGTCAAATATTGGCGTATTGAAATAGTGAAGTACCCCCTGACAATATTATGGCTTTGACATTTTACACAATCTGGGCACACAGAAGCTATAGTTAGTCGTCATATAAGCGGGAGGTTGATGCATCATTAAACCTGGTTTAACCCACCATTTTATTTATAAAATGCTCGTTCCAAGTCGGGAATATGACGGCTTGCCAAAAATGTTCTGTGTTGGATTGTGTTTCCCTGATTTAGTCGAATGTTATACGGATTTTCCTTACTGGTCTCTTCCTTTGATCGTTTCGGACTTTTATTGTCACTTTCATCTTGTAGAAGCTCAGAAAAATGCGACAAAACAAAATCATGTTTTTACTACATTTCGCAACAAAGTCCACATTTCGTCAAACAGGAAGTACACATCCGACAGAACTCAAAATAAAATGTTCCTTACAACTAACCATATAGAGGCCGCATACCAATTTTGAAATCAATCCCTCTTGTAGAAGCGGAGAAAAATGCGACGAAAAATTCATGTTTTCCCTACATTTTGTGACTAAGTCCACATTTCGTCAAACAGGAAGTACACATCCGACAGGACTCAAAATATGACGTTCTTTACAACTAACCATTTAGAGGCTGCATACCAATTTTGAAATCAATCCCTCTTGTAGAAGGTGAGAAAAATGCGACGAAAAATTCATGTTTTTAACTACATTTCGCAACAAAGTCCACATTTCGTCAAACAGGAAGTACACATCCGACAGGACTCAAAATATGACGTTCCTTACAACTAACCATTTAGAGGCTGCATACCAATTTTGAAATCAATCCCTCTTGTAGAAGCTGAGAAAAATGCGACGAAAAATTCATGTTTCACTACATTTTGTAACTTAGTCCACATTTCGTCAAACAGGAAGTACACATCCGACAGGACTCAAAATATGACGTTCCTTACAACTGACCATATAGAGGCTGCATACCAATTTTGAAATCAATCCCTCTAGTAGAAGCTGAGAAAAATGCGGTTAAAAATTCATGTTTTCACTACATTTTGTAACTAAGTCCACATTTCGTCAAACAGGAAGTACACATCCGACAGGACTCAAAATAGGACGTTTCTTACAACTAACCATATAGAGGCTGCATACCAATTTTGAAATCAATCCCTCTAGTAGAAGCTGAGAAAAATGCGACGAATTTTTTTTTCGCACGAACGGACGGACGAACGGACGGACAAGGTGAATCCAGTATACCCCCTCTCTAGCGAGTGGGGGTATAATATAAAATTGTCATTGGCTCGGTCAAGTCGATCCTTCACGAACCAAATTTAACGTTGCTTGATTCTTCACGTGCAAGAAAAGAGCTTTTTGGGCCAAACGGTCCAAGCAAAACTATGACATGATCCTGAAGCTTCTTCTGACAATATGTGTTCATATCTGTGGGAATATCAAAACAAAACAACGGCAGTAGAATACCGAAGGAACAAAGGGGGGGGGGGGAATCCACAAAAATCGAAGTCCAAAGACATGGCCAAAACGAGAACACAGAAAACAATGGCGCCAGACACATAACAATGACGTTAGACAGACACAAAGCACAGAAATATAAATCACAACATTCAAAACAAAGGCACTCACAGTGTGAACTCCAGTGAAACTGAGAGTGACATCAGGTACTCTTGTATTCATCGAGGATTCAAACATGGAAAAGGACAAGTCGGTACCACAAATATAACTAACGAAGACAGAACTAAAATATAACAAGACAACACAAAAAACTAAAGCACTCACAGTGTGAACTCCCATAAAACCGAGAGCGACATCAGGTGGTCCAGAAGGGACCACCTGATGCCGCTCTCGGTTTTATGGGAGAAAAAGATAAATATCATATCAAAATATGACAAAATGTAGGTATATGTCAATGAAAATTGCATAGGGTGAAGTGCTGTCTTTTTCGTTTTTCAGAATACTGCAAGATATATTCGTATTTTTTTACACCAAAATAGCCATTGGTGACTGCCATTTTGACAGAAAGTTTTAAGTTTTTAGTTTTCATTTTTGCTTTTAAATAATTGTTTACTACAGTTTAAAAATGACTAAAAATCACTGATTTATTCCTCCACGAACAGTTGCCTGATCCATTACGCATCCGATGTAATACTTGAACGCCATTACCTAGCCCTTCACGTGCATTTTTGCTCGATTAACGGTTTGATGCCCGTGGAACTATAAACTATTTAATACAGGACACTGTCCAAGTAAGTTCTTAAGTTATCGTACAACGTACTCTAAATTATTCAATAAAGGACACTGTACAAGTAATATTTTTTAACATGTAATTGTACAACATATTATTAAATAGTTATGTAAAATATGAGTAAAATTGGCTATGCAATACAAAATGCTTAGAGCAAATATAGATACGTAAAGTGGACAAATACAGCCAAGCAGGCCCAGTATGGATTTACTGGCTCAATATGTATTACTGGCCCAATACGGGTTTACTGGGCCAATACGGCCAGGACCAATACGGACTTCCGGTTTATTAAATTTTCAACAAAATGGCGGCAATATCATGAACAGAACAAAATTCCATGTGAATAATCTGCTAGACTCAATTGTACATTTTTTATTAAGATTTATTTCAAAACGGAAATTCAGTTTCATTTCCTTGATTCGATCCCGTATTTCTACATTTAATTTTCAGAAGTTCAAGGACATCAATGACAACGCTGGTTTGTTGACATTCTGAACAAGAAAATTGCAGCAGAGCTGCGAGAGGGGGTTAATTTGAGACATGTGAAACTTGAAGTTCTTCAATAAAAATATAAAGCAGTGGAAATATTTATATTTGAGCCTCCTCCCCCTGTATGTTTTCACATCATTGGTCATCATTGTATCAAAAATTATTTTATTGATAATAACGAATTAACTGTGGGACTTGACAGGTGCGCTCAAGTTCCCTAAATATACTCTCCAATTCATAGTAAATATTATTCATAGTAATATTCAAATTCAATTATTTTATAATTCACGATCCCAAAATATGCACTTCACCAGTTTATGCTATCTCTGAATGCATTGCAATCTCAACAACACTTCTGTAGTTGTCGGCCCTTGAAGTACATATATTTCCGGCGTGTAGCAGACGCTTGGTTGTTTTCATTTGAAGATTGACGATTTTCAAATTAATTTGAAACAATGGCAGTAGAATACCGAAGGAATTGAGCATTATTATGTTTTAAATCGTAATGCCAATTCATTTTGAAAGTTTTCAGTCAAATATTCACGCCAGTAGGCTATCAAATAGCCTCGGTCTAAGCAAGGAAAAGGAATATCTAACTTTAAGGTAAGACATATCGTCGGTGAGTTTACTGGAGTTGTTACATGGGCATATTTTTGATAAATGATTGCATAAACATTTGTCAACAATTTACCGCCATTTTTATTTACGCTGTCATGACAGCCGTGGTCGCCGTTTTCATTCATGTCATCATACTTGATGGGATGTGTTAACATATGCTCATTACGTGCCACGTCAACACTATTCATTGTTTGTTATTAATCACAATGTTCGTGCCTTCGGCACAACAGTTTTTCCCCTATCCTAGTGGTGGTGCCTTCGGCACGTCATTAAATTGAATCGGATACTTGGGGGAAATGCGTTGCTACGGACACCAGATGTTTCCCAAATGACGAACGCGTTGTCATGGGGAACCAAACTTTCTCTGTTATTTATTCTTTATGTTTGTAGTGATCGTGCCTTCGGCACGACAGTTGTATCAATTTATTCATATTCTTCGTGCCTTCAACACATTTTAACTTCCATAATCATTAATTTACATGTACGAAACTGCCTGTCTCATGTGATCACGTGTTGTTTCGTTTGATCTCGTGTTCGAAAATACAAAATACAGACTAGTTTTCTGTTTAGTGATACGGTCTTGCCTTCGGCACGAATCATAATGATAAATTGTAAATACAATTTATTTCATCATTTAATATCCGTTCTGGTGTGATCGCGCCTTCGGCTCGACATATTATTTCAGTTTCGAAACCTCGTATACAGCTTTAGCTCCTTCCACTTCCGCTTCAGGACGAAAAGTGTTTACAAGTACCAACCATCGTTCGCTTCGCTCACGTCGTGGTTGGTAAAAATACTTTGATAGTTCAGTGATTTTAAACATAAAACATCATAGCATTCAAACATGTCAACAATCAGATTTCAACACAAAATGCTCATGCTACGAAGATCAGAAAAATAAATTTTTGTCAGGTATCCACCACTCGCTGAGTTGAACTCGAGTCATTTTCGCGGCTGACGGACATCTCAAATGTTTATCCAAATGTCATCCTATATGAAAAACGCAGTCACAAGTCAAATTTACGAATGTTGGGGATATAGTGGAAATACATGAAAATAAACACGAGAATAAAGGAAAAGTAAACATAAAAATTGACTGACAAGTCCTTCGCCCAAATTGTTGCCATTGAATCGATAGTATATATTTTTACATAACTATTTAATAAAGGCGTCATAGAATGTTATTTTTCACATTGGTTCTGTATTATGTCCTCGGACAGTCGTATTGGGCCTCAGACACCCGTATTGGGCCTCGGAGTTGCCTCGGCCCAATACGACCGTCCTTGGACATAATACAGAACCAATATGAAAAATCCCATTCTATAACCCTATACTATAAACTATTTAATATAAGAAATTGTCCAAGTGAGTTGTACTCTAAAATATAAATACAGCACACTTTTCGAGTAAGAATACCGACATTTTTAGGACCACATACATGTATTCTAAACTATATGATACAAGAATTTGTCTAAGTAAGTTTTCAACATGTTCTCGTACTATGTTATCTACGTGTATTACAGTACACTCTCCGAGAAAGTTGTCAACATGTCTACGCACTCTAATATATTTGATACAGGACACTGTCCAAGTAGGTTCTCGACATTTTTATGTACTACGCAGAGTGATCCATTTAATACAGACACAATCCCAGAAAGTTGTCGATATGTTGATAACATCAGCATTTTTCAATATTGCAGAATTTGGTCTTTGTAGCTAGTATTGATGACAGTTTTGATAATATTAGAGCTTTTTCTGGGAAAAACCTGTGAAAAGCTTCTAGACAATTGTTTTTTAATAAAATATTTTACAAAAGGATATGGAGTAAATGAACATGAGACCATAACACATATGTTAACTCCAACTGCAATAATTTTGATGAGCTGTATGGCCATTTCGGAAATTTGTTCCTCTTCAGCAGCACTAGAACCCAAACAAAGGAAATCCATAATTTCAAAAAATGTTCAAATGTATAAAACCAAACGAAATCCGAATAATCAGTAATATCAAATATAGCTAAGGACAAAACTACGGTGGTGAGTTTTTTTTATCTCATTTGAATTTTATTTTTTTTAGTAATTTGACAAGGTTTCTATTTGAAAAATCAAATATAAACTTAGTAAGGATTTTTTTGTCTGACAACCCAACTGTTAAGACCAGTTTACATGTTTTTGATCATACCATTAAGCCCATTCTTCTGTATGGATCTGAAATATGGGGTACTTTTAACCCATTCACTGCTCGTTTCAGAAATGAAAATATTTCTTTAGACAGAATATATTCAAATATGAAATTCTTCACATAAAATTTTGTAAATTTCTACTTGGTACTCATAAAAAAAAACTAGCAATTTTGCAACGTTATCAGAGCTTGGAAGATTTCCCCTATTTTTCGGCATTCTTAAAGGAATGCTTAAATATTGGTACAGATGAGAAAATTTAGAAACCACATTCCCACTCCTTAAAGATGCATATTTAGCCTCTAAAGAGCTGTTCAATAATAAATTGTCTTCAAGGTATGGTTCAATTCATTATATATTAAAAACTGTTGATATCAAAATTTCAAGTTAAAATCTGGGTTTTTATAGTTTTAAAAAAGTCATGAACAAAAGTATGTTTTCACATTTTATGGAACAATGGCACATTAGTATGACTAAGAACTCTGATTGAAAATTAAGAACATACTCATTATTCAAAGTTAATTTTGGTTTAGAAAAATATTTATTTATTCTCAATAAATTTGATGAAAGAAGAAAAATTACACAATTTAGAGTATCGGCACACAAGTTAAAGATTGAACAAGGAAGATACAAAGGTATACCATCTAGTGATAGGTTATGTAAAAGATGCTCATCTGGCGAGGTGGAAGATGAAATCCACTTCCCATTTTCTTGTACTGCTCATCTTCAGGATCGTTGTGAAATGACAGAACTTATTTTAAAGTCATGTCCAAATTTTCAAACTTTGAGTAATAGGGACAAACATGTTGTGAAAATGTTCTTATACTGTCACATCTCTCTAGATTTATCCTAAAAAATGAGATAAATAACTCCTAATTTGCAAAATTTACCATACTTTTATAACATATTTCGTCTTGGTTTGGTGCATTGGGTACGAGGAGATCTAGAACTTGGCATTAATTTAAATAGATAGAACACATATAGAAATTCATTAAAATGTAGATTTTATAAATATATTTCCTAAATAGGGACACTTGCCGATCTATAATGTGTAACAAAATAATGCCAAGTGACCTTTTAAGTATCTGCCCTTGCTGCCCATTGCACTTTAACAACACTTCTACACCCCCCCTTTTTCCACATCCGTCAGATGGCTCTGCCTTTTGTCTCGGTCACTGGTGAAACATGCTTTGTTTATGTTTTTATATATAGAATTATCCTAGATTGTTTGTCTTTCTGCATGGTACACGAGGAGAACCAACTCTACAAGTGTACTTTGTTCTTTACTTTTGTAACAATATATATAATATATAATATACACATACTTTTTTTTGGTAATAGTGTAATCTTTTTTTATCAATCTTACTTATAAATGTGCAATGAAATGGATATTAAGTGAATTAATGTTTTATTTATAAAGAGTAGAGTATATTGGTTCTGTTGCATTGTCCCTTGGTGTCCCTTGCAGTCTGACAGGGATCTCGGCGGTTCTGATACATGTTAAAATATTTACTGTATTGCATACAGTGTGTGTGTGTTTAAACTTGTTGTTATTATTGATATTGTGTCAAATCATTGTAATACTGTCATTTGCCCCGTCGTGGGCCCTGATTTGGTCAAATAAAGTATTTTATTTTATTCTATTCTATTCTATGATCAAAATTATATATTAATGATGTAACTATAAATAGTCAAGAATTGAAGTACATGATGATGATATTGTAGAGTCATTGTGTATTTATTCGGAACTAGCATGCCGATTTGATGAATATTGTATTTCTGGTCTCCGTGTGCAGCTGTAATTGCATTGCCATGCATTATTTTTAGACTTTTTCATGTATTTTCATTTTTCTTTTCAAATTATGGCAGTTATACCCTTTTCTTGTGACAGTTCGAAACTTTTCTCACCTTCTGTGGAAACAATAATGGTAATTATACAATCATTGTTTATATTCTTACTACATTGCATTTATTTGTGTAAGTATTTATTCGTTTTACTTTGATTCAACGGAGTCAGAAGTTATTTGTTCTTATGCTGTATGCTTACTTTTCTAAGTGCAAAGATATATACTTGTGTAAAATTATATGATACAGTTATTTAATGTGTAGCAAGGCAAGAGACCAGAATATTTTCCCGAGGTAATGGAAACAGCTCAGTGATCTAATTCCCGAAGCAAACGACTGAGGGCAAAAGAACACTGGGCTGTTTCCATTACCGAGGGAAAATTATTCTGGTTTATTGCCTGGCTACGCATTTAATAACTGTTTTATTACCTAATATCCACAAAACAGAAGTTAGTTGCAGAAATGGCCGTCTGCAAAACTCACATTTACTGCAAATTATTTTACTTATATATATTATTGTTCTGATACACAAATGATTATTGGCAACAAAATGCTTAGTAAATCCGAAAAAAATATAATTGTATTTTTTAGAATTAACATTTTTTATTATCTAAAAATGTGCAAAAATGATATATATGTTTTCATGTTGAATCATTTAATGATGTCAATGAATGTGCATTTGCTTTTCACATCTTCAAAACCTTAGTAATTAGTTCTGTCAAGGACGTATCATTCTAAGTCTGGTTCTGTCAGTCAGAACTCCGGCGGATTTTTTATGTTCTACTTGTCTTGTAGTATTTCTCTCAATATCAATAATTTGAGGCTGTTTATTACAGAGAACGTTAGTATAAATAAAATTCCATCAAAACTGTCAACGCAAAAAAAAAATCCATTTCAATAAAATCAATATGGTTTTGACCAATAACATTAGCCAGGAAATAGAACAGTAATGAATATTCATAAAATTATTTTGACCAATCACAGTAGCCAGGCAATAGAACAGTAATGAATATTCATAATTTTTTTTACCAATCACAGTAGCCAGGCAATAAAACCGTTATCATATTCATAATGAAATCATTTTGACTAATCACAGTAGCCATGAAATAGAACACACCAAGCAATAGAACACCATGAAATAGAACACTTAATTGTAACAACCTCCAAAATAGTTCAAAATATAAATACTTAATAAAGCATATAAAACAATAAAATTAGGTTATAATACAGGCTAAGAAATCGAAATTACAGAATGTTTTCAATCTATTTATATTTTTTGTTTATTTTTTTTTTCTTTAATTTGTCTTTGTGCCCTTTGGATCTCGGCTCCTGACAATTCCGTTCGTTGATTTTGCTGTTATATGAATTTATACATATCAAATTAACAATAGTCGATAACATTTATTTCTGCTAAGTAAATGGCGGCTGGACTCCTTGGATACGCTGGGGACCATGCAGTCATACCTGTGGACATGGAATTACAGCGAGAACAAGATTATGTAACGACCCAGCACCTGCTTATGGTGGATCAAAGTGCAAGGGTGATGCCACAGAATCCAAGCCATGCAATAGAATACATTGTCCAAGTAAGTTATCCATATTTTATATATTGTTTATCAAATATCTGTTGACTTCATATAGATTGATAAAAGCTAAAGTATTCTTTTCCTGTCACCCAAGCTGAAATTTACGTACCATGATCTAGAATTTATGGAATGGAGAAGTTCGTACATTATAACGAAAATGAATTTCAGACTGCACTGGGCAAGTAGGAAACACAAGTTTAAACAATAAATCCTAGTTTACAAGTAGGTTTGCTCTATTTTTCACTTATTCTTAAAATTTTGCGTGTCATGAATGTTCTTTTTTTTTACGATTTTACAGTTTATTACTCTTCAAGAAAATGTAGCAGTTTGTACTATCCGATAAGAACATTTTCAGTTAAAGTTAAATTATTATGGTATGATTAAAAAAAAACATGTTCTGTTTACTGTTTTATTCATCTCTTGATTTTCCACTCTTTAGACCATTATTCACCATTCACGTACAAAATGATCGAATTCAGCTTTTTATTAAACACTTAATCATTTTTCTTCAGGCCACACAGGAGTAATATCTCATGATCAAGACAAAAGAAACCCACTAAAACTTAATCAAAAAAAGATTTGTTTGTCAAGAACGGTACCAATTCAAATAATAAGCACACAAAGGCTGCCATAATTTAACTTTATGGACACACTACTATAGGATGGTGATTTTTCTTCATTTATCTAGGAAGCCCTTGGCTAGGGTTATGGTTCATGCCATGGGTTGAGGTTGGTGTTGGGAATAGGGTTTAGTTAATATCATATTTTTAACGTTTTATTTTGATAAAGGATGCGGTTAGCTTATCTAGGATCCCTAAACTAAAATAAGCTATTAAGGTGACATTGGTTACAAGTTGTACCTTCTGATCGCCCATATTGTGCACCTTGAAATGTTTATTTTAGCAAAACATTTAATAGATAACAATGATAAATAACTCGGTAAATTCATTTAAGGTATTTTATAAATAATGTTCAATAACTAAATAATTCGTTTTTCGAAGCTCATTGTTAAAAGCTTCATGGTGACTTCAAGATGATGAACAACAATAAAAAAGCGTCCCTTGCTTGGTTTTACCATGTATTGTTTGAGACTTTGTTTTGTGTGCATTTACTCCATATCCTTTAATTATTTATTCGGTAAGAAAACGGTACACAATAATCTCAAATAAAACCTTAATTTTACTTAGTATTGTTATATTATTAGAATTTGTATCTCTTAATTCTACTGAAAAGAAGAATATATTTATCAAAAACGTAACTGTTTCATACTTTTTTGCAATCCTAGATTCGTGAAGTAGCAAGATCATATTTTCTTTTTGGTAACGATTTCTTTTCACATGATTGGTAATAGCATCATCATGCATGCAAAGAATGCAACTCTTGCTTTGAAATATCAGTTTAATTCGAGTCACCTTTATTTTAACGTCAAAGTGTCTTAAGAATTGAAACAACAACAACAACAACAAAAAAACAAAAACAAAAACAAAACAAAACAAAATAAAAAACAAAAAAAAAACATAAAAAAAAAACAAAAACAAAAATACCCAAATTTTAATATTTGTGCAGAATTAATATAGACTTAGAAAACAAAGTTACACAATTTATTTTAGATTGTATATAATAAGTATTTGCACATATCAAGTTAACATCAATAAAAATAATTCAAAACATCTCTACATAGTTAATGGCGGCTTTGCACCTTGGACACGTTGGGGATCATGCAGTCGTACTTGTGGTTCTGGAAAAATACGTAGGACAAGATCTTGTAACAACCCAGCACCTGCCTATGGTGGAATAAACTGCACGGGTATTGGTACAGAATCTAAACAATGCAATACAATACCTTGTCCAGGCAAGTTAAGTGAACTTTTAGCTCGCCTGACCAAAGGGTCCGTGTGAGCTCTTGCCATCACTTGGCGTCCGTCGTCCGTCGTCGTTCGTCTGTTAACTTTTTACATTTTCACCTTCTCCTCTGAAACCACCCAAGCAAATTCAACCAAACTTAACATGAATGATGATTTGAAGGTCCTTTACAAAGATTGCTCATCTTATCCGATAAAAAACATAGCTGCAAGCACGGAACATAAAGAGTTTATCTTTAACATTGGACCCTCTGACAAAAATAAACATTTTCATCTTCTCCTCTGAAACGACTGAAGCAAATTCAACCAAACTTTACTGGAATAATGTATGGAATGTC
>MJUU01043689.1:1774-17370 GCA_002080025.1 Modiolus philippinarum | reverse complement strand
TTTGGGACCGTATAAGAGCCTAAATTTCCAACCCTTCCCTTCTTCAATTTCGTTGCCCGGTTGTCCCTCCCGCCTTGGTTCTTTCTGTCCACTCTGCAATATTTTAGCTATTTCAGGACGAGAACAAGTTATAATCAATTCAAACATTAATCTGAAAGAAAACAGAAAGAATCAAGGTGGGAGGGACAACCGGGCAATGATTTTTGACTGATCCCCTTGCTCAAGTGCAGGGGTCATGTATACGAGGTTACAAATTTATTAAATATCATTTCAATCTACAAAGAATCCGAAATTGGAAAAAAATATGTCGAGCGCCCGACATAATAAGTCGAGCACTCGAGATAATAAGTCGAGCGCTCCAAATAATAAATCGAGAGCTCGACATAATAAGTCGAGCGCTTGAGATAATAAGTCGAGCGCTCGACATAATAAGCCGAGAGCTCGACATAATATGTATAGACCTCGAGATAATAAGTCGAGGGTTCAACATAATAAGTCGAGCGCTCGACGTAATAAGTCGAGAGCTCGATATAATAAGTCGAGCGCTCGACATAATAAGTCCAGGGCTCGAGATAAGTCGAGCGCTCGACATAATATGTCGAGAGCTCGAGATAAAAAGTCGAGAGCTCGATATAATAAGTCGAGCGCTCGACATAATATTATAAAAAGGTAAAATTGTGTGTGTCCTAAACGTACCACCGTAGAAAACTGACGTCAGACAGATACAAAGCAGAGAAATAGAAATTACAACATTCAAAACAAAGGCACTCACAGTGTGAATTCTAGTGAAGCTGAGAGTGACATCAGGTGCTCCGGAAGGATATTTGTTCCGAGGAACTTATGTTATTCTAAATAAATATGTGTTTACAAACTTTATTTCAAATCTTGTGAAGAAATATAATTACAAAATGTCATATATATTTTTTGAATCAGTGTCATATCATTAAAATCTGTCATCTAATTCACTAAGAATATTTCTAATTCAAATCCTTACTTTCACAGTACCTTTAACGTGCGAGTCAGAATATTTCAAAACACGTGGCGTAACAAACTATTTTTACTGTACATTTTCACAGCAAGTACAATTACAACAGACCAGAAAGAAGACAATGTAACCACTAATGCCATTTTGTCGTCAACAATACAGGCATCAACACAGTCAACTGAAGATGATTTAACAACACAGCGGCAGCTGCTTGTTTCTAAAGGTAAGTCACTCTTTTCTCATCCATTAAATATGATCTTCTAAAGTCGTTTTGATACAAAAAAATTTGTTATAAAAAGGCATGATTATGTTTTCCTTCGAATGATTGATTTGTAAGTTTTATTCATTCATAATTATTTAATTTTAGAAATGTATTTGGTTGCTTAGTTTCCTACTGTTAGTCTCAGTGTCATCAGTACTTGATCTTTGTATTGCAATCAATGACCGCCATTTTGAAACACTTTGGCAGTTGGTGGAATTTTTGTGGGCGACTTTGTATAATTGAGTAATCAGAAACATGAACTGTGGCGTTGTTCGACATTTGGCAATGAATTTCGCTGAAACCAATGTTAGGGGCTGTCTTGAAGTTACTGTGAGGTATGAGCAAATCTCATTGTTGAAGGCCTTATTGTGACTTCCAGATGACGAACAACAATAAAAACGTTACTCAGTTGTACAAATACAACGAAGCGAAGTCTACCGAATCTCTATTTGAAATTAAAAGCATGCATTAATTATGAAATAGACCATAGGACAATACATTTAGTTTATCTCGACAATAAAAACTAGAGGCTCAGAGACTGATCCTGTATCGCTCACCTGACAAAATGCTTCTATGCCATATGCAAGACCAAAAATGATTTTTTTTATGAATGGGGTCCAATGTTTAGCTATGTTTTGCACCCATGATTTTGTCTGATCCTATTGAAATGAGTACTGGGTAATATTTGGAAAGGACCTTCTATGCATTTTGTTAAGTTTGCTTGAATAGTTTCAGAGAAGATGATGAAAGGATGGATTTCTCATACCAGGCTGCAATGTTAAACTATGATAGCATATGTCAAATAAGCAATTTTTGTAAAGTACCTTCCGTACATCATTCCTGTAAAGTTTGGTTGAATTTGTTTCAGTGGTTGAAAATGTGATTTTCCCATTGGGTCCAATGCTAAACTATGTTCCGTGCTGGCGGCTATGTTTTTTATCGGATTGGAAGTAAATGAGCAATCTTTGTTACGGATCTTTAGTACATCATTCCTGTAAAGTTTGGTTGAATTTGCTTCAGCTGTTTCAGATGAGAAGAGGAAAACGTGATTTTCCCATACTGGGTCAAATGTTAAACCTGAGTTCTGCGCTGGCAGCCATGTTTTTTATCGGATTGGAACGAAATTAGCAATCTTTGTTAAGGACCCTTAGTACATCATTCCTGTAAAGCTTGGTTGAATTTGCTTCCCTGGTTTCAGAACAGAAGATGAAAATGTGATTTTCTAATAGGGTCCAATGTTTAACTAATATTCCGTGCTGGCGGCCATGTTTTTTATCGGAAAGGAACTAAATGAGTAATCTTTGTTTAGGACCTTTAGTACATCATTCCTGTAAAGTTTGGTTGAATTTGCTTCAGTAGTTTCAGAGCAGAAGATGAAATTGTGATTTTCCAATAGGGTCCAATGTTAAACCTAAGTTCGACCCTGGCGGCCATGTTTTTTACGGATCGGAAAGAAATGAGCAATCTTTGAAAATACCTTCCATACATCATTCCTGTAAAGTTTGGTTGAATTTGCTTCAGCCGTTTCAGAGCAGAAGATGAAAATGTGATTTTCCCATAGGGTCTAGTGTTAAACCATCTTCCGTGCTGGAGGCCATGTTTTTTTTTCCGATCAGAACGAAATGAGCAATCATTGTTAAGGAACTTTAGTACATCAGTCCTGTAAAGATTAGTTGAATTTGCTTCGGTGGTTTCAGAGGAAAAGATGTAAATGTGATTTTTTTCCATAGGGTCCAATGTTAAACCTAAGTTCCTCGCTAGCGGTCATGTTTTTGTCGGATCGGAACGAGATGAGCAATCTTTGTAAAAGACCTTCCGTACATCATTCCTGTAAAGTTTGGTTGAATTTGCTTCAGTGGTTTCAGAGGAGAAGATGATCATGTGAAAAGTTAACAGACGACGGACGGACGGACGGACACTAAGTGATGGCAATACCTCACACTGACCCTTCGGGTCAGGTGAGCTAAAAAGCATGATAAAAGTTTAGAATTGAAACAATTTTTGGGAAGCCGTTGTGACGTTAATAGTCCCCGTTCACCGATACTCCTGAATATTAAGTAACTTTGATCGTTGGTTTCAAAACTTCTGTGTTAAATATGGCAGACTTTTTTGCTATCTTTTTGGAAACAACGTTTGCAGTTAATGTATATTGTTCCTTCGTAGTAATGTTTTTGCTATTTAGTATTTGTATTTTCCTAGTTAATGTATTTTGTTCTTTCGTAGAATCTTTACGGCGAGGTACATGTTGATGATTATCTTTTCTGCAGTGTTTAATTGAATTTGAAAAATATTCAACCAAATCAGACTCATTTAACTGTAATATGTCAATAAATCGGGTCAAATTGATTCTAATTCAAATCAACTTAACTATCTTTTTATTGTCTCTTCACCCTAAATTGGCAAATCAGAATATTTCAACACACCTTTCCTCCTTCTTGCTTCGGAATTCGTTTGCCGATGTACATGACATAACAACAATAAAAACCATTTTTTATTTCACAGCAACAACCATCACGACAGATCAGAATGAACACAACGTAACAACAGATGACATATTCTCCTTAAAAATTCAATCACCAACACAGCCAACTGATAATGATTTAACAACAACACGGATGACGACATTGCCTGTTCCTAGAGGTACGTCGTATTTCTCATCCATTAAATATGATCTTGGAAGATCGTTTGATACAAAGAAGGTAATTATTTAAGGGAATGATTTATTTTTCTTTGACTGATTTGTTAGTTTTATTTCTTCATATTTATTTCGTTTTTGGAAAATAAATTGTTGATTAGATTCCACTGTTAGGCTCAGTATCATGAGTACTTGGCTGTCTTACAGTTACTATATAATATATGATCAAAGCTCATTGGTTAAGGCCTCAATGTTACTTCAAGATAAAGCACAACAATTGGAGCGTTCTCCTATTGTTGAGTGTACCATGTTTTTGGGGAAACTTAGGCTCATATGCATTAATTCTATATCCTTAAAATAGTACATTCAGTATTTAAACAACGAAGCGGAGCATACTCCCTAGATTACAGGACACTACATAAGTTTATCATGACAAAAAAAGCACGATCTCAGTTTTAACAGTGAAAACGATTTTAGGGGAGCGTTTGTGTCGTTGAAATCTCCAGTTAACCGATACTTTTCATTATTTAGTAACTTTGAGTAACGGTTTTAAACATGGCAGTCTTTTTTCGTTTTCAGACAGAAATCAATAACATTTTAAATTTATGTGCTGGCGTTACATAATGTATTACCATTTTCGGCACTGGTATCCCAAGAACTTTTGTGATAGTCGTTACAAATGTAGCGTATTATGTAATCTTTAGTTATTTTTTTTTGTCACAACTAAATTGCTTTTATCAATGTTTTTGTGAAGGCTGGAAGTGTCATTGAACATTTTGGCACAAAATGATGACCCACTAAATTCATTATTAAAGATCAGATTTAAAGTTTTTTGTCTCAATGTTGCAATTTGACAATTATAAATTACAAAAATATTTTACTGTGAGTCGTCCCTAGGGCAAACCTTTAGATCAGAACAAGACGCGACCTGCATTTTTTTGTACAAACATTGCTATAATACAGCTTTTATGCCGCGTCTAATGGACTAATTTGGCTATACCTGTGTTTGATAAACACTTATTATTAATTTGTTTTCGTATACATTGATTGATTGATTAGTTAGAGTTTAACGTCCAATGAGCAATATTTCAGCTATATCAGGACGAGAACAAGTTAATCAATTCAAAACAAACTGTAAGTAAAAGAAGAAAGAAATAAAGGTGGAAGGGACAACCAGGGCAACGACTTTTGATTGCCACTGGAAAAGGGGAGAAATGGGTAGGGACAGGAAATTTAGCCTTCTATACGACACCCAGTGCGTCTGCTCTCTTTAGAGAAATATAGAAGGGGTCTTTATACTGCATGGAGCGTGGCGTTTTCGTATACATATCTTTTATTAAATAACTGTACATTATCAGTAGTTCGTCATTCATTACAAAATGTAAAGCAATGCCAATTACAGAAAAACTATTAGAACATGCATACTCTTCCAAAAAAAACGATTTTACTGTCAGTTTTATGGGACTCAACACTGTAAGTGCCTGGGTTTTGCTAAAGGTTTCGTTATGACTTCAAGATTTGGAACAACAGTGACGGCGTTGTTCCGTTGCTTGGTTTTTCCATGTGTTTGTAGAGTCCTTGTGTCATGTATTTACTCCACTTTCTGTCATAAATGATTTAAGACTGGAATTTTCTTAGTGTGGAGTGCGTAAAAAGATTCCTGGTGCTAATGATGTATGCTCTCCATATATTTCAAAATATTGAACTTCCTCTTGAGAGAATATCTCTATCATACTTTCGATTTTTTGAATTTTATTAATTGTTTTATATTTAAAATGTTATTCTGACCATTTTATTATAGTTTCCATATTTGATAATTTTATTAAGCCAAGTTTTCCTGCAGTTCCTTGATAAGTGCCGGTGCTAGAGGCCGTCTTGAATTACTGTGAGGTATGAGGTGATGACTTCACGATGGGGAACAGCATTGAAGGCATTGTCCCATTACTTGATTTTGCCATATGTTTGTAGTGATCTGTCTCATGTGCATTTACTCCATATCATATCATTGTTAAGTTGAATTTTAACGAAGCAACCAAGGATTTAAATTGATAACTAGTTTTTCTCAGAAGTCACAATTTATATATTTTTTCGTTTAAAAAGTAAAAATGGACGTTTTCATAATGGGGCTGTTATATGTCAAAATGCTCTTTAACTATAATTGTCCTTTACAGATTGCCTTTGGCATAATACAGTTTCAAAATAAAAACAGTTATTAAATTGCAAATAACATTGATGACATGCTGTGATCGCTACATATATAAACATGTGTTCTAATACTCAATAAACCACCATTCGCGCATGTGTATTTTACTGCTATTCTTGAATGTAAATTTCAACAACATTTGATGATTTCATTAACAATAATTATATTTATGATAAAATTTAATCACGACGGTCCTTTCTATGCGTCAATTTGACTGTGACGTTCCGTATATCGCTGTCCTTTTTTTCTCCGTGGTAACAACCATTTACAATGCAAGCCAAAGTCGTTTTGTTAGCTGTAATGGTTGAAATTGTCATATTAGAATCGAAATGATTCATGTCAGCTATGATTATTTGTCAAACTCGCGTGGTTTGGGCCTTATATTCGTTACTTGAACCCTTCGCTCATGACAACTTGGAATACCAGACTCTGGATATGTTGAATTTCCGATAAATCATGGCTGCAATGAATTATTTCTTTAATTCCATACAAGTGTGGACCCAAATTGATGTATTGCTCGTCCCCACTTGGTCGCAAAATTGATGAGAAAACTCGAACTGACTAAATTAGAAAACTTAACATGTTCGCTAGACTGTGAAATTACGGTAACTGGCAAAAGCAATAGGGCAAACTGTCATGTAGCACCCAAAACCAAAATATCAGTGACCTACCAAACATACAGTAGATACTGAAAAACCAAATGTTCACTAAACCGTGGAAATAAAGTTAAGGGCTATAGCCAAATAGCAGGCTGTCATGTTCCATCTAAGAGAAACCCACGTACCAAATATAACATGATCACTGGACCGTGAAATCGAGATCATAGACAAAAGCCATATAGCAGACTGTCATGTACTACACAAGATCAACCTATATACCAAATATCATTGATTTACCACATATAGTTATCGAGAAAATGACCTTATCACAAAAAGTTAACATGCTCTCTAGACCCTGAAGTTGAAGTGAAGGACAAAAGCCATATGACATACTGTCATGTACTACGCAAGATCAACCAATATACCAAATACCACTGACCTGCCACTGATATATAGTCACTGAGAAAATGACCTAATCACAAATACTTACAATGTAACATCTTCACTAGACCATGAAATTGTGGTCAAGGACAAAAGCCATAAAGCAGGCTGTCTTGTACTACTCAAGACCAGCCAATATACAAAATATCATTGACCTACAACTTATAGTTACTGAGAAAATGACCTAATCACAAAAACTTAACATGAAAGTTTAGGCCGCTGCCACCGTCATACTTTGTGTTCATATGTCTCTCTTTCCGCGTCTTTCGTTGCTGACGAGACAAAAAAATATTGGCCTAAAATAAATCAGTTGTTTACTTTTTTTCCATTTGGTGTCCGTACTGATGATGATGCCAATATGCAAATGCATATCAAATTTCAATGTGCTAACATGACTGTTAGTTGTTGGTGTAAAACAGACGCAAGGAAAAACTTGAACAACAGTGCAAAAGTTCAAAGTTAGTGAACTGCAGGAATTTTGACATATAAAGCTCCTAAAACTGATCTGTACTGATGCCAATGCTCCTAAAACTGATCTGTACTGATGCTAATGCAAATTTATACCAATAACCATATTTGGGCTTCCATGTGTTGTTGATGTTCAAAACCTTGAGCAATTGTCACATTTGTGTACTCTACTGCCGGAGTCAGGTTTGTTTTGAAACTCATCAAGTGCTCAACAAAAACTTGGGTTTGAATATTATTGAATCAATAAATTGAGATTTATTGCTGCTTTGTTATGCCTAGACTCCCAAGGCCATGTTGACTTCAAAGTGAAACAGTAATGTAATGCCAAAATTTGGATGATTGCAGTTTATCTGTCAGTTTAAATATTATTAACTTGCATTGTGTGTTTACAAAAATAGATACAGTCAAGAAACAGTTATCATGCATTTTGATGATTGATTTGAACATTGTGCAATATTCATATAATCAACCCATAATTATGTCTATTTTCAGAGAAGAAACTTTAATAGGTAGCCTATGACATGTTAGCAAATAATTAAATTGACAAAATCTGCATCTTAATACATGTACATTAATATTTTTTGTTAAAATTTTATTCTTTTTTGTCAGTTTGGCCTTGTGAGTTTCGTCCCCATTAAAAATTAAATAAAAATACTCATATGCAATGGGACTCATCAGTAGGCAATGCATATGAATGTGCGTGGTTGGGAATTAATGTTGAATAAATTAAGGAGGGTAGTTCAGGAAGTGTCATGAATTTTTTGTGCTCCTGAAAAAATATTAAATTGTAAAATAGGAAAGGCCATAATAAAATAATTTCTAGAATCTCATCAATTTTTTCTAAAAATTCAGTGTGGGTAGCAAATTTTATTTTGTATTTTTTATTTTAGATTTTGTGAAAAAATCTGTCATAATAAACAGTGTTAAAAGAATATATTCAAATGGACCAAAAAATCAAAATTAATTTTAAGGCCTGTGAAAAATTCCGTTATTCGGGGCAGGCAGGGAAGAGAATCTAGGATATATTTTATTATGGCTTATAACCTTGTTATGGCACATGGTCACATAGACCAAATTATCTGTCTTTTACAAGGCTACTTTTTCATCCTATGTTCATCTTTTACTGATCTGACTTTTTATTTCTATTTTTTATTTTTTATATTGCTTTGTGTCACAAAGTAGCTTTGTAAATGACAGATAATTCGGTCTAATGGTCACAGTAACCTGATTTTGCTGACCTAGAATCAAAGATGCATGCATATGCAAAAACATTATTACAGAACTCAATATCCTAGGCTATAAACATACATATATACATGTACATGTAAGGCAATTCAGCAAAACTTGTAGGTAAACTAAAATACCAAAATAACTTTGAAGTTAGTTTCTGCATATGGCATGTCTCTTCAGGGCAGCTCACTCAAAACATACATTGTATAAAAGACTATAAGACAAAAAATTGACAAGAAGATGATGAAAAGGATGATTTTCTCAGAGGCTCCAATGTAAAACTATGTTCAGTGGTGGCCACCATGTTTTTGTCGAAAGAAATGAAATTGCAATTTCTGTAAATCATCTTCAGTAAATCATTCTGTAATCTTTGGTTGAATTTGCTTCAGCAGTCTCAGCATGTTCAGAGGAGATGACGATAATGTGATTTTTCCCATAGGGTCCAATGTTTAACCCACATTCGGCATATAGGTGGCCATGTTTTTTGTCAGATCTGAACAAAATGAACAATCTTTGTAATGGTCCTTTAGTATATCATTCCTGTAAAGTTTGGTTGAATATGCTTAAATGGTTTCAGATGTGAAGATGAAAATGTGATTTTTCACAATGAGTTCAATGGTAAACTATGTTCTGTGCTGGCGGCCATGTTTTTTATCAGATCTGAATGAAATGAGAAATTGTTATCATTGGAGAATCCAGACTCTCAACTAAGGGGGAGGGGGGACCCAAAATTTTTCAAAAAGGGAAAAAAACCCTAGGAATTTTAAATATTTTCCATCCTTAGAGGGGACCTGGGCCCTCCCACCACCTAAATCCGCCGCTGTTTGTTAAGGACCTTTTGTACATCATTCCTGTATAGTTTGGTTAAATTTGCTCCCATGGCTTCAGAGAAGAACATTAAAATGTAATTTTCTCATAGGGTCCAATGTTAAACTCTGTTCCGTACTGGTGGCCATCTTTTTCATAGGATCAGAACAAAATGATCATTTTTTTTTTATAAGCACCATTAATACATCTGATTCCTGTACAAACATGGTAAAGTTTGGTTGTAATGACTAGGTTCTTATTTCAAGGGAGCCAGTCTATTACTGACAGCTTATACCTAATTAAGGTAGATAGACACTAATATTTACATCCGTGAGATTTTATTATAAATTGGAACAATTGAAGAGCCCATCCGTATACATTCCGCAATAAAATTGATGGGTCACCATGCTTGTTTTTTCTAGAATCCAGGTCGAAGTTTGTACATTTTTTGCCATTTTTTTCACCAAATTTACAAAGAATGCACAGGGAAAATATGGAAAGGCAATCTTCAATGTAACAGAAATGACCTTTTTATCCATGAGAATTTTTGGTACTTTTGTAAGAAGATCGTTAATCTGTTTATAATCTGAACTACGGAAAAGGGCGAAAAAATATATTGTACAAAGTTACCGTAGTGAACATTATTTACAGGAAGGGGGAGTTAATTTGCGGCAAAGTAGGAGAAATACGACATTATACATGTACATTATATAATAGTCAATCAATCATGACGTCACAAAGGAAAACCTGTCAAATTACTGTTCTGGTCAAAAATCAACCAAATCTGTATTTAATTGACTCTATTTTTTTCAAAGGCGTGATTGAATTGCGCAGCGCAACAGTGTCTATCTACCTTAAGATGAAGTTAAATCGGCTGAAGTCTTCAACAGTGCATTGTACACATGAAATTATTTTTAAATCGATCATTCAGATTTCAAACATTTAAAGCCCTCCCATCATGCCCATGTAAAAAAAGTAATTAGAACATCCTTGTATACATTTCTGTTACTCATGCATCGGAAACATTTGACCTGAGGTCACATGTCGCTATGTGTCCATAGTTTATTTAAATTAAAGCAATATATGAGCTGTATTTTTTGTCTCCCTCGTCCCTGGCATTGCCTTAATTTGCACATTGATCTACTGCAGCCGCCATAAAAATAAAATATAATTCTTTAAATGCGTTTACAATTTCCTTGATGTGATCACTCACGCACAGGGATTTACTTAGGATTCATTTTTGCGTATCAATTTCGCGGCACACTCATGAATGTGTAGTATGAAGATATAAATTTTATGATTTTTAGTATAATTTTTATGTATTTGGTTGTATTTAAGTATGCACATCATTGTTCCAGATTTATAAAATTTATAACTTTGTTCTTAAATGTTATAAATATGTAACTGATTTGCCCCTTTGTTAACTGAAGGTAGCAATTGTTTGCTTTATTTCATGCAACAACATGAACAAATTCGATATTTGCATTTTAATTTTCTATAACTTAGTTCAAATTTATATATATATGTAATAAAAAAGAAATCGTTATGCAAAATATCAAACAAATGTTGTTTATTAACACTTTCTAAGCTTTCAAGTTGTAGAATATAAATTTTCTGTTATATTTATTAAAGCAAATATCAGCATAGGTTCACAAAGCATGATGCACGACTAAGGGGGGCCATCTGGGCATGGAATCAGCATGCACTCAAGAAACAACTGCATGTCAAATATCAAGTGGCTAGGACTACTGATATAGGCTGTACAAACTGCTTGCTAAAAACTTAAAGTGATCGTTTATGCATGACTAAGGGCCCAGGGCCACCATCTAAGCATGGAATCATAACAATGTATGTACTCCTCAAGACGCAACTGTATATCAAAGTTCAACTGGCTAGGAATACTGGTCCAGGCTGTACAAACTGCTTGCTAAAAACTTTAAGTGACCTTCGTACGTGACTAGGGGGCCAGGACCACCATCTGGATGTGGATTCGGTATGCACTACTCAAGAAGCTGCTGTATGTCAAATATCAACTGGCTAGGACTACCGGTACAGGCTACACAAACTGCTTGCTAAAAACTTATAGTGATTGTTCATGCATGACTAAGGGGCCAGGGCCATCATCTTGGCATGGAATCAATATGTACTCATCAAGACCCAACTGCATGCCAAATACATGTATCAAGTGGCTAGGACTACTGATATAGACTGTACAAACTGTTTAATGAAAACTTAAAGTGATCTTTCATGCGTGACTAAGGGGCCAGGGCCACCATCTGGGTGTGGATTCTGTATGTACTCCTCAAGGCTCTACTGTATGTCAAATATCAAGTGGCTATGAGTCTACTGGTACAGGCTATACTAACTGCTTGCTGAAAACTTAAAGTGACTGTTCATGCATGACTAAGGGGCCAGGGCCATAAACTAAGTAGAGATTTGAGTTGTACCCATATACTAACCCAACGGCATATCAAATACTATTGACCTACATGTACAACTAATATAAGCTTGTTTATTCACAATAATTTGCAATTATTGATTCCGCTGCCACGGCCACATGAAACGCTATCCCCGTCGCGCTTCTGTGACTTTTGGTCGCGGGCAAGATACAAATGAGTACACCAGAAAGTTTTTTTGTTCTTTTTTTTTTTGAAAATATGTAAATAGCTGGCCTTAATTTGTCGAATGTAAATATTGAGGTCCACAACAGGATAAATATTAAATTCGAATTATGAAAGTACTCCCGATGAAGAGTTTTTTTTTGTGATAAAAAATAAAATAGGACTAACTCGCAACTTTTTTGACTAGTAAAATTTGATAAAAATTAACATGGAATTATAATTAAGGCACAGACCATATGATTTTCAGGGGACGTGGGAATTTCACCTGAGCGGGGAAATTTTTTTGGCCTACTTCAAAGACCAGATTATTTTTATTTCTGATAAACACCATGATAAGATATTTTGTTGAGCAAGGCAGTTTTTTCTAATGGACAAAGTCTGAGCCAGATTATTTTTATTAACCCAGGTGCTAGTCAGAGAATTTCTTTGGGGCCAGAAATTAATTTTCTAAAAAAATTCCAGCCCCCCCCCATAAAATTATGATATTGCGCCTGTTGAACATGTTGAAGAAAATATTTACATTGGTAATGTATAAGATGTGCCTTTTTGGCATTTATCAAGAAAGACATCTTATAAAATTAAAGTAGAGACAAATTTCGTTGTGTGTACATGTAAATGTACATAATTTACACTATATGAGGTCAATAATGGCTAAAACTATCTTCTTGTGGTCAATAGTGGCTTAAACTATTTTCTTGTTGAAGTAACTGAAGAAAATCACGCATTTTGGTCTTTTAGTCATAGAATTCATTACAATTTTCTAACAGATAAACAATTGTCAGAAATCATGCAGGGATGAATTCCAGAGATGCTGCCGCCACAGCGTCTTTACGAATCATACGAGAAAATGAAATTTTAGCATTTTTAATGACAAATAAAGGGCTACGCCGAGCGCAGCATGCTACGACCGCAGCATGTCGACCATTGAAATTTGAACAACTGTAATTTCAAGTGAGTATGGACATAATAAGGAGATTGACCCAGTAATTAGCTGGACATACACTAGGGAAATTAAAAATTAGCACTTATGACTCCTGATTCCTCTTTGACCCCTTATAGCTCGGAAACGGTAAGAGCTACACTAGGGAAATAAAAAATTAGCCCTTATGACTCCTGATTCCTCTTTGACCCCTTATAGCTCGGAAATGGTAAGAGCTACACAAAATCCATTGACATACTACTGAAAGCTTATATCAAGAGGAATCCAAAGAAAAAAATCCCATCAAAATCTGATCAAAAATAAAATTTCCCATTATTTAGAAAAAATGCAATTTTGGCCTCTTTGACCCCTTATAGCTAGGAAACAGTAAGAGCTACACCAAATCCGTTGACATACTTCTGAAAGCTAATATCACGAGGAATCCAAAGAAAAAACCCCATCGAAATCCGATGAAAAATAAAAATTTTAGGTAATCTGCATGTTTGCAATATTTGCCCCTTTGGGCCCCTCATAGCTTAGAAAAGAAATGAGTTATCAAAAATCTGATGGTGCAGCGCTATCTGAATTATTCATAAGGAATTCACTCAAAAAATTGCATCAAAATCGGACTAAAAATAAAAAAATTAAAATTTTTGAAATTCGCCCCTTTTGGGCCCCATTTATCTCGTGAACGGTATGTGCCACATGAAATCCGTTGGCATACAACTGATTGGAAATTTCCTCAGGAGCACTTTGAAACCCCATCAAAATCAGATAAATAGTACAGATTCTGCAGTCAAATATGTGAAAACGAAAAATTTAACCCTTTATGGCCCCTTTTTAAGAAACGGGTGGGGCCATAATGACCAAAACTTAGCCAAGCCTTCCTTTTGTGCCAAGGAAAATTGTGTTCAAATTTCATAAAGATGTGATCAACTGGAACTTAAGTTATTGACCAAAAACAAAAGTGTCTACAGACAACGACGACGACGCCAACATTAGCACCATACCATTATACGACCACAAAAATTTTTTGCGGTCGTATAAAAAGTCGAAAATTTGCTGGGCGGTCACAATTTAAGCCCCTTTCTGAAATCCTGGCCATGAACTAACCCTTGAAATGAAAGCGTTGGCAAATTGCTGTAGTCATAACTCTATCTATTGTGCATTTCAAATGGTCAAAAATGGCTAAAACTTTCTTCTTGTGGTCAATAATGGCTAAAACTATCTTCATGATCTTCTTGTTAATATAATTTCTTGAACATGCTATACACTGTGTTTGTTGTCTCCCTTTCTTGACCTTGAGATCACTTATTATTATTACTTATTAATATTCTGCTCCTTTGGGGCGTCGTGGTTGTTGTTGTTGGACGGTGTTCAAGTAAGGCCGTCCTAAATTAATTCTATGTTTAACGTCAACCTAAGACTTCGAAACCTAGGCGGGAGGGAGGAAGTTAAAAAAAAAACAAACAAAAATTTTAAACAAAAAAAAACTGCAATTATCTTCCACAATTTAAATGCATATACTTGCTTTATAAAAGATTCCACACCTTCGTTTTGCTTTTTTAAAATCACAATAAACTATTCATTTCACTTTCTTTTGAAAGTCTTTCATTAATTCCGGACCCGACTGCTAAATGTTTGACTAATATCGCCTGCAACCCGTGTTTTTTTTTTTATTTTCAATAATTTTGAAAAACCTACGCGCGCGGGTGACGTTAAACATAGAATTAATTTAGGACAGCCTAACTGAAGAAAATCACACATTTTGGTCTTTTAGTCATAGAATTCAAAACCATCTAAATAAACATTTGTCTGAGATCAGGGGTGAATTCCAGAGAGGCTGCCGCCACGGCGTCTTTACAAATCGTACGAAAAAATGAACTTAGCAGTAAGTCTTCCAGGGAAAACGTGTCGCCCGAGTAATATTGTGACGCATACGTTAAAAAAATATTCTAAGTTTCCATCAAACAGGAAGTTGGTATGCGAGAGATTCCAAACTCTATTACACGGTATAGGACCTCATACTGATACTCCATGCTGAAAAGCAGAAGGCTGGCATATGTAGTTTCTGAGAAAATTATGTGACAGAAATTTTTTGTGACGCCCATGACGACTACAACGGACGCAAGACGACAGATAGTAATCCCTCTATGTCACCACTGCGTGAAAGCAGATGACACGAATATTTATTTAGCTGGTATGTTTTAGAAAAAAAAATTTCTGTCCCTGATTTTTGCCAAAAAAATTCTCTGACCAGCATCTTGGTTGAAAAAAAATAATCTGGCCCGGATCCTGTCCATTGGGAAAAAAAGCCTTGCTCAACAAAATTGCCTAGCATAGTGTATATTGAAAAAAAAATAATCTGGCCTGCGAAGCGGGTGAAAAAAATTTCCCGACTCAGGTAAACCCCCCCCCCCCCCCCC
>MJUU01043688.1:35008-56000 GCA_002080025.1 Modiolus philippinarum | reverse complement strand
TCCTTCTCTGAAGTCTATGCCGTCTTCGTAAGCCTACACCGGTATTATCTATATAACGCAAGCAAAGTCTGACAGTTTCTTGTGAAACATTAATATTGCAATTTACGTTCAGAACTCTCCACATAGATTTGTATCCAAGATTTGTATAACCTTCATTATGGAATTGAATAATTTTTTGACAGACCAGTAAAATTGGAGTTCGGTTAAGACGCCGTCGAAGTCCAAGTCTCCTCTTAATTCTTTCTATCGTGGAAAAGCTAACTGTAATACCATGACGTAACAGAAGAAATCCACATATCTCTTTTGTTGTAAAAAGTTGTCTGAAATAGTATGTAATTATATTTTCTAGTCTATCATCTTCGCCAGGCAACGGCATATTATAGCCGTCGTGTCAAAACCAAAACACCTACAAAAAAAGAAACTGAATGAATAATTCAATTGAATGATTGAATGAAAGTGGTATGTATTTTAGAATCTGATTTGTCTTAGTTACCGCGGTACGACACATTTTATAAGTTGTAAATGGTAGATTTTTATCAATAAATATATACAGTCAAACCTGCTCTAAAGGTCAACTCTTTTCAGCAAAAAGGTCATTTAAAATTTTCCCTTTGTAACTATATCTTTGTATTTTGAACCTGTATTCAAAGGTCACCTGTCTTATTAGGCCAATTTTTCTTCAGCCCAAGGGTGACTTTTATATACAGGTTTGACTGAATATAATAATTATCACTTTTCTAAAGATGGCAAGTGCAAAAATGACTAGCAAATAACATAATTGCCTAAATTGCTTCAGGCTTTAAAAACACAGAACCTATCCAATTCTCATTTTTACAAAACTGAATGAAATACATATATTTGGAAAATATAGCTTACAAAACTTTATTTCACCAGCATGAAAAGTTACATTTTTTGCAGCTTTATGTAAAAAAATTTCACTTTGAATTAGTGTCCACTTTAATATATACATTTAAGCTCAGCCGCTATTCATATGACATTTACAACACACATGTCAGTCTCAGAAGTGATATACAACATGTTTAGGCATCAGTGTGAACACGACCTTAGGTTGTATGTCTATAAGTTAAAAAAAAAACAAACAAACTAACTTTTGGTCCGATTTTCCAAGTCTTTTTTAAATTAGAATCCTCGTGAAAATCATTTTCTGGATTTTCAATCAATCTTGCCGTTTTCAAGAAATTAGGGGTCAAAGGGGCCAAAATCACCAATTATGAGTAAATTAGGGTTATGAAAATTCCTTAACAGGTTAGTAAAAATCTGTAGACTCTGTTCGCATATATAAAGTGTTAGTAAACATTACCTGGCTAGATACGCATGTTCCTTGTAGTGAGTAATTACTTAATGCAATAAACTAAAGAGTTCTATTTCCTCAATGTTTTAGCATTTGGGCTTTTGATTATTTTCTATTTTCTTACACAGTCTTAGGAAAATTCTGTGAAAATGGTCAATTTTGACGACTCCTACAACTAATGGTCTGACAACGCGGACTCCATACAAATTTTGTAGATCACGATGTGCTTAACCTCATACAATTTGAATATCTAAAATATCTTGGTTGTCAAGATGTTGAGCTTAATAAGGGCAACATTCTTCAAAAATCATAAAAAAGGGCCATAACTCCTACATGGGTTGTTGAATCTTATCCCCTTTTAAAAACATCAAAATTTTTGTAATAGAGTTCTTAACGTTTAGGTGAAAATAGTCAATTTTAATATTCTAAGGAGAATAACTGCTAAAATGATGGTCTGACAACATTGTCACTATTACGAAGTTTGTAGGTCTTGATGTGCTTTAATGATAACATTTCCTAAATATCTAATATAATTAAAAGATATTGAGCTTAATAGGTGCAAAATTCATAAAAATCCACAAAAACAGGACCATAACCCCTACATGGATTCAAAAATTTTAGGGCAGGTATATCATGACTTGCTGATCAATTCTATCCTCACCAGAATTTTTGATATAAGTAGCCGTATTTGTGTTATTTGCATAAAACTGCAATTTTATACAACCCCCGCCCGATGTCTTATTTTTAGCCAAGACGGCCATGTTTTTAGAAAAATTAAACATCCCTACATTAGTTCTAAAAACATAATGCTAATAAACAAACTAATTATCGTCTTTATACAAAGTTTGGATGCAACTGGACTAATGGTGTTAAAGGAAAATTTACGAAGCGTTAGGTAAGCTAAAAATGTTTACAGACAGACGACGACGATGAAAAGTGATGGCAGTCACCTCACATGGTGTGAAAAGGCCCATGATTATTTTTTCATGTCAAATGCAAGTCATCAAAGATCGAGGTAAAGAAACAAATTTAGTCACGCAAGACACGTGTTTCGACTCTTGAAGTCTCATCAGTTGCGTTCGCCAAAGATAGTGAATGGCCAAAATACATAAAACCAAACAATGTAGAACTGTATAAACCAAAGTTTCCGAAACAATCAGGCCAAATTAGGGTAAGTGTTCTCTCTTAATGTAAAAACTTTTACATTAGGGGTTGCGACAAGCGTTAACTACACCTCGAAATAGAAAAAAAACACCTTATTTTCGAAATATTTGAAAACTTTGTGAACAGATAATTTATATATGACAAGTCATGAAAAACAATGATGTTTTTGATGTCTGAAAAGAGCACAGCCATAAAATCCAAAACTAAGGGCTCCTTAATACCTTATTTTTCAATGACATTATTTGACATTTATGTGAAGTAAATTCTTTAAGGTGGCTCCACCCAAAAAATAATTAACCTATTAATTTTTCTCATCTTTTTTATATTTTTAAGATACCAAAGTACTGATTCAAAAAATGATATTAAAAGTACCGGTCACCAGGCATATAAGAGATTTAGAAACTTCCGAAAATACTGTATTTTCGCCCATTTTTAAACCGCAGTTAAGAAAAACTAGATGGACGTATTTTAAAATTCTATGTTCAGTACCAATGATCTGCTTTTAACTTAATTTATATAACTATGCCAATAGATTAAGACACTATATTTATTCTCTTTAAATAGTACACTCAACTATTTTTGTGGGACTTTTTGTGTCTAATTTACGACTTTTCTTGGTAAAGTCTTGAGCTGAAAAATTTACAAAAACTGAGGTCGCAAAAATTCTAACCTATTAATTTGACTGCAATTAACACATTGCAGGGTTGACATATTTGTGACTTTATTTCAGCTTAGAAAACATATTGTCACCAGGCTTCTAAGAAAAATATTTTACGCTTTTAAAGCCCGGGTTCATGAAAATCTCCCCTCTCTCAAAGATGCAAAATTTGTTTTTCCGCACATTTTGGGGTCTTTATTTAATAGAAAACAAATTTTTGAAAGAACATAACAAAAATACTGATGTCGTAAATAATATAAGAACTTTAAATTTTATTTCAATATGCTTTAAATTTAATTTTGGTAATCATCATCACAGAGTTAATGGGAAAATATCCGTGTCTGATCGGCACGGCTTATAGCGACCGTTGTTCAAATTGGCCGACGTCACAATATCAGAACAAAAGAAAGACGTCTTAAGTTGGCAATAATGGGATGTGGAGTAAGTGTACGCAACACAACCCACTTAATCAGTGGAAATTTGAAAACCACAATGACAAACAACCAGCAGACTTCAACGAATCCCACAGGCACTGCTCGCCGTTTTGCAGTTGGCCCATGGTTACAAAAAGATGCATGCAATTCAAATACAGTTGTTCTGAAAGGTCAGAGAAAGACCCCTTTCTTAAATAAAGAACAAAAAAACATACAAAGATAACTACAAACAAAATCTGTGTATGAGAATCCTGGCTAAGGACAAGCACAACTAAATGTGATGGGGTTAAACTATTTTTCTGGGCCAAACCTTCCACTATTGACAATCTCCAACAAAGCACAAAATAACACAATAAAAATCAAATCGAAAGAGGTTCATTTCAACAAGAATGAAAGCGATATTTCTCAAAGATTTTTTATTATCTGTTAATCGAGAAATGTTTTTAAAAAATTAAGGTCGAGGGGACGAAATAAAAATAAAATAAAAAGTGCCAGAAAGGACCACCAACCAAAAAAAAATATATAATAAAAATGTTTAAAAATTTTGATTTTCTTTTTTTCAAGAAAGTTTGAAACCGTGAAGATTTGGAGTAATTTGGAAATATTATGCATAAATAACGATATGAAAAGGTCTAATATTGTACAACTCAGATTAAAATCCAGATAAATGATTATCGGTATATTATACATGTATAAAATGTTTATAGAAAGCATATTGAAAGCAAATTTTTCAATACATTTTAGTGTTGTTTTTTCAAGACAGACCAAAATTCGGAGTAGGAGTAAAATATTTAAAAAACATAGGTAATCAACGATTACAAAATTCGCCTCGTTAATAATATTATCACATGAAGCAGCTTTTCTATCAAGTAGAAAAAGTAGGTCATAGTGACCTAATTCCGCCTGGATGCTGACCTACAACCCTGATGCATCCATATACCAAGTTTGGTGATCCTACCATGTATAGTTGTTGAGATATGAAGTCGGACGTAAACTTGAATTTAAGTTGCTCAAGCGGAAAAAGTAGGCCACAGTGACCTAATTCCGCCGGGATGCTGACCTACCACCCCTGATGCATTCATATACCAAGTTTGGTGATCCTACCGCGTATAGTTGAGATATGAAGTAGGACGTAAACTTGAATGTTAGTCGCTCCAGCGGAAAATATAGGTCACAGTGACTTAATTCCACCTGGATGCTGACCTACCACCCCTAATGCATCCATATACAAGGGGGTGGACAGGGGGTTCGGGACCCCGGGAGTAAAGGGGGCGGGAACCGGGAGTCCATGGGGCGGGAACCGGTAGTCTATGGGGAGGGAAGCGGGAATCGCCGACCCCCCCCCTTTTCCACTCCCTCATATACCAAGTTTGGTGGTCCTACCATGTATAGTTGTTGAGATATGAAGTCGGACGTAAATTTGAATGTAAGTCGCTCAAGCGGAACATGTAGGTCACAGTGACCTATTCCGCCTGGATGCTGACCTACAACCCTTGATGCATCCATATACCATGTTTGTTGATCTTACTGTGTATAGTTGTTGAAATATGAACTCGGACGTAAACTTGAATGTGGACGCGGACGGAAATGGGGACGGGAACGCGGATTCCGGGGGTACACCAATAGTTCTACCTCAGCTTCGTTGAGGCGAACTAAGAATTGTCTAACACCATTTTTATTTTTCCCCCGCTATTTTGGAAAAATTAGGGTAGGGTGGAACCGTAAAACAGAAATTAAAACTCGAATAATGTGAACCTCCAGAATCATTTTGAGTTACAATGATTTTTCATTTGCATAAACAATATAGCTTAGCTAGTAATAGCTATACTTACTAATAAATAACTCCCATGTCGTCTCCAAAATGCCAATTTTATCTGCATACAAATGGCATTTTACCCACGTGGTTTTACCAGTAAATTTTCGAGCTAAAATTTTATTTGGTTTACTTAACACAAGTAAACCAGTAATATGAACAAATCAAGTGAACATGTTTAAAGTCGACTTGTCTACTATGAACGAAACAAGTAAACTTCTTCAATGCCGAAAGGGTGAGAAACAAGGCAACTCACGACCACGATTAACTTTGAAAGTGTACTTAGACAAAGTAAGAAAGATAAGTTCATATTAACAAGTAAACATACTGCAAAGTAGGAAAGAGTAGTAAAGCCCTTTTGTTTACTTGGTGTTTCGTAGACTTGTTCAGATAAACTCAACAAGTCAACTTGTCGAATGACGACAAGGTAATTATAAAACAAAACAAGTAGACTTGTTGAAGTCTACAAGTCGTGTTTCAACGAGACTTTCCTACTTCAGTTTTGACCTAAAGTTGAGTTACAACAGACCAACATGCTGACTAATATACGTTTCCATAGTATATTGCTGCTCAGAAAAGGAAAGTTCACAATTGGGAAATTAAGATCATCACGCTTGTCATATAGCTTAGATTTCAAACGTCCATCTTCGTCAATACACAATAAAAGATCTAGGTACGAAGCTGAAGCAGGAGATGCTTACTCTACCGGTGCACCTGATCTCCCCATTGGTTTTTTATTAGGTCAGTTTTGTTCATTTTTGTATATGTGTTGGTCTTCATTTTCTTTTCTATGCCGTGCTCATGTTATGTCTTTGTTTTTCCGTCGTTGCCATTATCCTTGGCTTTTTCGTTTTAGACTGACAGTTCGGTTCTTACTTTTTTTGGTACAGGGAGATAATTGATCGATGTCTCCCCATTCTGTAAGCAATTCTTAGCTCGTAATATTTTGTTGTCGTATTACATCTTGTAATTAAATGCAGTTATTTTTGGTGTGAATAATTCTAGATTACAGATCATCATTAAATAATTTCTTTTTGCTCATACCTGATGGACAATATTCAAGGTTTGGGTTGGCTAGTATATGTACATCTTTATTTTTTTGTATATGGGAACGGTACAGTTTAGCTTCCTGTGAATGCTGTTATCAAACAGTGTAAAGAGAGAATCGAAGGCTTAAATTGAAATTGGCAATGTTCCTAGCAATAAACATAATGCAGGCGAGGGTAATACAACTCAGAGCATACAAATTGAAAGCGACAATGAATAAAATTGCAGACTGATAATCATTGTATAAATATTTTAAGCGACAAAGTTTATAAAGAAAGACAACATTACAAATGCAAATGGAAAAGTGGATTTGAATGCATTTGGAAGCCACAAAAAAAGCATAGCAAAGAAAATTTCACATATAATTAAAAAGAAAAGGTTAGAGCTGATATAAAACATTTCAAACGAATCACAAATAAAATGGCATTAGGAGAATTAAGAACTTTCCAAGACAATTTTAAAACTTTACAAATAAACCTAGAAGATACACTGCCCCATGACACGAAAGTATCGTAAAGTTAAGTAGAGACGAAGACTACTACAATGACGACAACATCAACGGGGCAAGTGCAAAGCCCTCAATATCAACCGCAACAACATATTATATGCCACAGCTTCCAATCCCAAATTTGAGCATAGAACCGGCGGCTCGAAGCACATCTTTGAGGACACTCACTAATACATTACAGTGAGAACCACCGACCGTGAAGCCATAGGCAATAGTGACGATTAAACTATTCGCTGATAATCGTCTCCTCATTGTTTGGTTGCTTTTTGTTCATTATTGCGACCTTATGAACCTTAGTGACAGCCAAATTCTGCAATTCTTTCCGTTTTATAAGGCAAAAAAATGGATCACGTCTGGTACCTCGGACTGGACAGATAAGAGCCGACTGAAGGATGTCTTCGTTAAACAATGGGAAATAACAGTCTTGAAAGGGGACTTTTAACATCAAACAACGAGATTTATGAAACAGCTGTATTCATAGAAATCTCAAATGCAGTATTTCGACTCCAACATCCACTAAAAGTAACTCATGGGACAGGTAGTGATTGGGGTTAAATCCAATATAACGTTTATAGGTACATAGCAGCTACTAAACTCGTTTGAATGATGCAGAAATATGCAGAAATTAAATTCACAATAATTTCGGTATTTACTTATTTGAACAATTACGTACGGTGCCAAAAGTAGGAGAACGAACAGTGTCTTTTACTTCATCTAAACCAATTGAACAGCTACAAACGACATCGAATTTCAATATTTTAATCATTTATAACGAAATTTTACAATCGTTCGAGGGCAGTTTAGTGCTACGTTAGAAAATCTGATACAAGTGGCACAATTAAATGATTGCATTTTACCAGCAAACCAAACAGGCCTAAGGCCGGCGAAAATAGATGTATAACTAAAGGGAGAGTGCAGTGAACGTGGCAAGTACTGCTCAAACAGTAACTCCTGCTCGAAATTTAGTTATTTTACGAAAGGATATGGAGTAAATGAACATGAGACCATAACACATATGTTAACTCCAACTGCAATATTTTTAATGAGCTGTATGGCCATTTCGGAAATTAATTCCTAATCAGCAGCACTAGAACCCAAACAAAGGAAATCCATAATTTCAAAAAATGTTAAAAAATAAATAAAACCGAACGAAATCCGAATAATCAGTAATATTAAATATAGCTAAGGACAAAACTACGATGGAGGGAGTTAATCCTTCGGTTTTAGAATTTACATAAATTTAGATAATGGTAATTGAACAAAGTGTACACATGAGGTATTATCTCATGTACAATTACACCATATCTAAGAAAAATAAAGAGCGTACATCTCTACCACGGGAAATTGTTTTACCAACTCCACACTGCAATAAAAGAGAAACTCCTGCATTAAAATATTTTACGAAAGGATATGGAGTAAATGAACATGAGACCATAACACATATGTTAACTCCAACTGCAATATTTTTAATGAGCTGTATGGCCATTTCGGAAGTTAATTCCTCATCAGCAGCACTAGAACCCAAACAAAGGAAATCCATAATTTCAAAAAATGTTAAAAAATGCATAAAACCACACGAAATCCGAATAATCAGTAATATTAAATATAGCTAAGGACAAAACTACATACTAGTATACATTATAAAGTTAATGGCCATTTTGAAAGGGTTAGCAGAAAGGCTAAGTAAACCTAGATCAATCAAATGTTATGCTCAATAATTTTCAAAAATAGGTTTTCACACCCTTCCACATTAATAACCCGGGTAGTTTAATCCAAATTCGGACATTTTATCAAATTGTTTATTAAATTTTGTGGTCTGCACTTTTTGAATCGTTTTTCATTTAATGCACGAATACTTGGGTTTTAAAACACTACACTTTATTTGCACATGTCAATATGGATCAAAATATAGGCTGTCACAAGGCAAAGATGCGATCTCAGGCAATAAAAAAACATTATCTCAATTCACATTATATTATCTCAGTTCACAAAAGCATAACTCCTTTTAAATCTAATCTTAATTTGACTTTACCCTGGATTGACCCACTGACGGTGTGAAGGGTGCTTTTAACAGAGCAGGACATGCTTAACCTTCCGGAGCACCTGATGTCACTCTATTTTTGAGAGTTCACACTGTTAGTGCTTTTTTGTTGTTGTATATAGTGTTTGTGTGTTTTGTGGGCATGTAGTGTCTTTTGTCTTCCGTTTTCTGGTGTTCTTCCTTTTGCTTTGTCTTTGGACTTTGATTTATGTAATCATGTGCTTTGTTCCTTCTGTGTTCTACTGACTGAGAAACACAAGTTCTTGTTTACACAGGTGCTGACATATCGTGTTTGACCGAGACATGTTTGGTACAGATCGCTGGCTCAAAACAACTATCAATGTCTATAAGAAAGTGCACCACATTTGAGCATATCAGTGCACTTCAGTTAAGTTTTCCTTCTGAATTTTTGCTTAGTCAGTATGCTGACGACTCAACTTTGATTCTTGACGATATTGAAATGTCTTTAAATACAGCTTTAAATAAGATAGATTTATTCGCCTCCTGCTCAGGTCTGAGAGCAAACTTTGAAAAACACAAGTTGTATGGATTGGGGCAAGAAGGGGCTGTGGCTTGGAACTAAATACAGACAAAAATATTATGTGGAATCATTCAGGGAATTTCAAGGTGCTTGGTATTCAATTTTGTTTAACAAAAACAATTACATATTTAGATAATTATAAAGAAAAGTTACAGAAAATCAAAAATCTTTTAAGTGATTGGTCTTTTAGAAATTTAACTATTTATGGTAAGATTACAGTTGTTAAAACTCTAGCATTACCCATTCTTGTTCAATGTTTTTCTGTATTACCAGACCCACCAGTGGAATTTTTAAGAGATCTGCAATCTGTACTATTTAAATTTGTTTAAGATATGAAAGGAGATAAAATCACGAGAAATATCCTTATTTCAAATTATGAAGAAGGTGGTGTGAAGATGCCACATATCCAATCTTTTATAAAAGCACTTAAGTTATCATGGATTAAAAAGATATTTGATCCCACAAATAATTCTTCCTGGAAGATATTATTAGCAGATAGGCTTGAAAAGTATTGTGGTGAGAATATCTGGCATTTTCCTAGATCTGCAGTTACAAATATAAAAAAGATTTGAATCCTTTTTGGCAAGATGTATTTGTAGCATGGACCACATTGCAGGAATCCCATGTCACAGCCCCAACAACCCCCATTGAAGTTCTGTCTCAACCATTATTTTTTAATGATAATATTAAAATTGGAGGGAAAACAGTAAAATAGGTAATTTCTTTTGCTAAATTATTGTATACAGTTTTGTGGATAGATTAGTAAATGATATGAAGAAAATAATAAAATATATATTACAAAAAAAGTTTTCCTTCTGTTCTCCCATGGCCTTTTTAGAGGAACTTGTTGGTCAGTAATTCTTCGTGCACATGGTTAACAATTAAATACGAAGGACTTATACTGATACTGAATATATTGTCCTCTCGAATTTTTTTTATCAACCTGCTTATCTGGATTACTATTTGATAAATCCCCCTTAATACATATCTATGGGCTAATTGCACTTATACATAAAAAGAAACTATTTATCAGGTGGTCATTTATATATATTTGTGTACAATGTAAATTTTTATCACGCTGTGCAAAAGGTGTTACAGAATAAGTTCATTAATAATTGATAAATGATACTAATTATTTAAACACGAAATTCAAATGTTTACGTCATCGCATAAGATTTTGATAAATGAGTGAGCACAAAATTAAAAAATTCTAATTGCAAATAGAAATTTTAAAAAATGACAATTTATATCAGAATAAACATTTCCTTTATCATTACTTACTATAATCTGAACAATGAAACTGTAAAACTGTATCCTGATTAAATAGTTTTATTAGATTTGAATAGGAGATATTTCGAAGAAGCAGATAACGATGCCACCTGAAAAAATAAAAATGCAGAGTAACAATTATTGCGAAGAAGTAAATTTATACTTGGAATTTAATTTTATTCGTCGCTTTCAGTCAGCTGAAAGCTAACCTTTTGTGTGTATTCAGATATTTATATAAAAAAAAGATTCAAAGAACACTATAAATATTTTATTCGTCAAATATGATAACTAAAATATGATTTTGATATACATTTTGATGTAGAGTTTTTAAAATATCTTGATCTTATTTGCCCTAAATGATGAACATTGGTCAGTTATCTCCCTGTACAAGGTTAGTCATATATGCTTAAAGTGGAGATAATTTTCAGTTGCATAAGAATAGTTTCATTTGATATTGAAATTAAAATTATCTCCACTTTGACCACATATTACTAACTTGGTACAGGGAGATAACTGACCGATGTTCCCCCTTCCTTAGGCAGTTCTGGCTCGTACAGTTTTTATAAAAAGTATTTTTGTGGTCATATTAAATCCTGTAATGAAATGTCGCAGTTGTTGTTGGTGTGCATAAATCTAGATTACGGATCATTAAATAGTTTCAGTCTACACAAAATTGATGGACTTAGACCAAGTTTGGGTTGGGGTCTTTTGTGTATTTACATTTTGAAAGAAAGATTTTTAGCCATTTTGACATGGACTACCTATTCAAATATACAATGTATTCAGTAATCATGTTTTATACCTGTCGTCACTAAGGACAAAATAATAGGAGTCTCAATTTTCTGAGTACCATTTTTATCTGAAGTTTATCAAGTCTGTTTCTTTTAATTTCTCTCGACATAAACTTTTGCTAGTATATCTGCTTCTTTCATTCTGATGTTCGGGAACCGTTGAGCTTGGCTTTCTAAAAGAGGATCGAAGGACTAATATTGAAATTGACAATGATCCAAGCTATCAACATACCGCAAACGAGGGAATTGGAAACAAAGATGAGCAGGCTTGGAGTGTACAAGTTGAAAACAGCAATGAATATTTATAATTGTATCAGGATGCTGATACATAAGTCTCCCAAACGAACTCCTTGATCAGACGTCAGAACAAGAAATCAGTTCTAACGTGCCAACTCTCTTCAACTTCATTCATTTCTGAGTATTTTGATCTTTCCTGCCTTTTTCCAAATTGTCATGACAATTATCCAAATTTTGAAATTTTTGAGACTAGAAAACACCTCCCAATATACAACACAACCTTACTGTAAAGTTTTGCTTAATTCTGAGCACTTTTGATTTTCTCGCATTTTTTACCTATTCATGGCAACGGTCGCCGTTTTGAAATTTTTTAGACTAAAAACAAATTCCATGTATGCTATACAATTTTTATGTACGTTTTCATGCAGTTCTGACAACTTTTAAACCTTTTTTTCCATGGCAACAGTGCCATTTTGAAACTAGACCTTCTTGCACACCTACGCATTGGTATCTATGTTCCTGTTAAGTTTCATTAAGATCTGATGAGAGGTCTCCGAGATCTGCCCAAGACAAACTGTAATACGTTTTTTTCCCGCCTTTTTGCTATTTCCCTAGCAACGGTGCTATTTTAAAAATCCATAGATCTCCTTGCCCAACTATACATTAGTATCTATGCATCTACTGAGTTTCATTCAGATCTTATGTGTAGTCTCCAAGATCTGCCCCGGACATATTATCCCAAAATTTTGTCGATTTTCCGCCATTCTTGCCATTTCTATCGACTTGGTGCCATTTTGGAAGTTCCCGGACCTTTCTGCATAACTATGCATTGGTATCAATATTTTTGTATAGTTTCATTAAAATTGAGGTCTCGGAGATATGCCCTGGACAAATTTTCGTCCGGAAAGAAAAAAAATAAAACGCACATCTTCAAATGGTGATTTAGCTTTGAGTTAAGTTTCATGAATCTCTGATCATGCATCACTGACCGAACAAACTTTGGCTGGAATAATAAAAAAAGAATAATAAGAAACGAAGGAAAACAATATGTCGTCCACACTACGTCTGGGGCGACACAATAATAATAAGAAATCGGAGTAAAAACAATATGTCACCACAAACTTCGTTTGGGGGAATTAATTAAATTTAAAATGAAGAAAATAATGAAATGTTCAGATAAGAAAAACTTTAAGCGACAAAGTTTATGAATGAAAGACGACATAACAAATGCAAATGGGAAGATGTATCAGAAGCAACTTATGAGACATTAGAAAAATATTACCGAGAATCTCAAAGAAGAATTTCATATACGATTCACAAAATAAGGTAAGAGGAGAAAGAAGACATGTGGTCATAAACGATTTAACTTAATCACAACAAGTTTAAAACTCAAAGAGCCAATGGCGTTTGGAGGATTAAAAACAGTACCCGACAACAATTAAACTTCATTAAGAATGCACTTCCCAATACCATAGGGCAATCGTTAAGTTCATAACTAGAGTAAAAAATTTCAACAATAACGACAGCTTAAATGGGGGCTAGCCCAAAGCCCCATATATCAACCGCAATAACCCATTTGCCACAGCCCATACCATATACTGTGAAAGTACTATTGTCCGTGGGGTTCCAATTTTCGTGGATTTCGTGGTTTGCTAAAATCACGAAATTAAGTTCCCAACGAAATGTCGTTTTTGCATGGAGTTTAATGTTTTGAATTTAAAACCACGAATGTAAGTGCCAACGAAATAGTTTTATTCATTAAAACCACGAAAATTGAAATGAAAAAGAAAGGAAATGGGGTAAATGTCAAGGAGACAACAACCCATATCCAGGTTAAAACAACCCAAAACAAAGCATCTAGGGTCACCGTACGGTCTTCAACACAGTGAGCAACCTCACACCATATAGCAAGCCCTAAATGGCCCCAAAAAGGTAAAAAAGTGAATAAATCAATGGAAACAAACCACATCCAATTACCCAAATATCAAGAAACTAAAATTTTATAAGAAGACACGGACAAGCCAATGGCAAACATATTCCTGACTTGGGACAGGCGCAAAAATTGCAATGGGGTTAAACTCGTTTTCTTAGATCCAAACCCTCCCCCTATGTGTGGTGAATGGCTAAAAAATAAATACACAAAAAGACTCACAGTAAAAATCAAACTAGAAAAAAGTCCATCTTATCGAAACGAGTGCTACATAAAACATGAAGACAATACACACAGGTACTGTCCGGACAAATGCTCGCAGTTGCTGACAGCTAGCTAAGGACATAATTTCCGTTGACTATGATATCAAGCCTTCTTACATATGTCCACGAATAAAAGTACTTCCACAGTATGTTTTAGCCTAATACTATTGTTTTAAACCACATTACGGCGAGAACTACCAACTATGAAACGATAAGCAAACGGGGCAATAAAACAATTCGATGGAATGGGATAATTGACTCTTTATTGATGACAGTTGTTTGTCTAATATTGCGACTTAAGGGAACTTAGTTAAAGCCCAATCATGCAACTGCTTCCACTTTATTTGGCTGAGATTGTCCACGTCTTGTACCTGGACTGGACGCAGCAATTAAAAAGAACCGAATGAATAATGCTTTCAAAAACAATTGAAAAATGACTTGAACGCGGACTTTTGAAAATCAAACAACTGGATCATGGTATATCTGAAGAATTCTTTCGGAAATTCAGAAGACAGCGACTCCAACAAAACGGAATAGTTACATTCTGGACTTGTAGTGTAGTGATAAAATAAACAATACAAATACATGGTAGAACCAAGCAAAGGGACAACGTTTTAATTGTTGTTCTTCATCTTGAAGTCACCACCAGGCCTTAAACAATAAGACTGGCTCATACCTCAGTGAGTTCAAGATAGTCCCTAGCACCGGATTGAGCGGAATCATTTGCGAAATGGCGAACATCGCTTCATCTGTGTCTTTGCAGTCATGGATGCACATATGCAGAAACTAAATTCACAGTAGTTTCAGTATTTTGTTATTTATTTACCATTTCAAAGAATTTTTTATGACGTTGATCGATCAAATTTAATGTTACAAACTACACTGACGTAGGAGAGAAAGCCTTGTTTTATTTTTAAATTTTCGGGTACCTATATTCTAGCCGGAAGTTGCATTTTGTTCGAAAACAAATGACCTTCATCATCCTCGAACGTGTTGTTTACGCAGGACATGTTTTTCTTTTTTTGTATAATACTGTAAAATATAATCTGAAAGGGCTGGACATTCTTAACATTCTTTTCTTATTTTTGTCTCAGATGAAAAGGTTTTTTTCATGTAGTAAATTCTTTATTACTTTATTTATTATTATTATTATTATTATATTATAATTATTTTATTATTTTTTTTTTATTTATTATTATTATTATCTTTTTTTTTTTTTGCTAAATATTCCGAATCCAGATGTGCAGAATAGAAAAGTATAGGATTCAAATTGAAAGCGCCTGCATTATATACATTACTGTATACTGTAGTCGGTATAACGTACTGACAAACGAGGGTTTGTCACGCACAAATCCCAATAACTAATACGTTTTAATCGAACAATCCTGTCGCAGTACATGGGACCTGTTAACATGCATCCGTAGCCAACATATATTACCCTCAGTATGTTTTCAATCTTAAGTGGATACTTTAAAAGTACTCCACCTAAGTAGAATACAATAGCTAAACTTATTTCAACCTTTCCCACCAGTTGGATATTTTGGTTCAGTTGCTGTCGTCTGGATCAAACATCTGTAAAATATATCTGGATCAACCATCTACAGTCTGATACCTGTAAAATATATATATATATATTTGTATTGACCAATCATGAAGTCCTGATACGTTTTATATAGTAACGTGCCAAGTGAATTTTTTTCTTGTGCGCTACTTGCCAAAACAGCGTTCATTCTAGACCGATTTTCAATATAAAATAAATGCAATGTAGAAAAGCTTTATATACAGTGTCTTACATTTTTTAAGACCTAAAGTTTTCTAACTGTCATGATTGAAATAGAAATGAAAAGTTTGCTCTGGAAATTTGCTTTATATATATAGTAAGGTATAACATAAATAATTTTTTTTAAATTCATATTTGAACGAATCAATAAATCCTAAAATTATGCCTTAATTACATGTAATACTGCATCTCAAGCTCGTTTTACATGTATCAATGCAGATTTTATGAAAATCGGTACGGAATAGAATTGTATTGAATTTTTAATCAGAGTCTGTTTTAAGGAGAAATGCGCAAAAATACATCACTTGTTGCAATACGTTTGGTATGTCACCGTAGAAGAAAATATGAGAATTAGTTGCATTTTTTTCAGTGATTCGAAGGAATTACGAGAATCATGAGGAATCATGAGAAATCCAAAATCTCCGAGGCAAATATGGGATCACATGGGTACATCCTTACATTTGATTGAACTGAAAGGAAATGCTTGAAAAGGAGTAGATGTACATGGAAAAGGGTCCGATTATGCGATAAAAACGATGAAACAAAGCAATGGAAGAGTGTTATAACTATTGCAATGAAGCCACCACGAGTTCTATGTGTGTAAGTACAATGTAAATACAACCAAAATAAGATAGTGAAATATGCAAGTTCTTTTTTTTCAGAAATTTATGACTCATCATTGCAGACAGAAAGAAAAAATATAAATACTAGGAACCCGTAAAATAAGTAGACAACATTTGTTTTCAAATTATCACCAGCATTAGGTATTTTCAGAGCTTAATATGAACAGATTGATACTGTCAAAGATCAGTTAGGTATGTTTATTGTTTGTCACCCAGAATTTTTGTTTATCACATACATACACACACACACGAACACACAAATTAAAACATTCAGCCGATCACCGGGGAGGTTACATTCATTAATTTGGTTATTTTGAAAACGCTTCAATTAAAACAAAAAATGTTATGGCCACCATCACAAGTTTGTTTACCTACATTTTGCTTTAGACATGTCAGTTCTCGCATGTATTACAGGAGACTGTACCCTGTAAACGCTCCGGTCTCATTACGAAATTCATATGACATCTTCATTTTATTTATGCAAATGTTTATATCGGTAAGCTACGCTAATTTGTATTTAGAGAGTATAGTATTTTGTGATTCGGTAAAATATAAAGGATGGTCACTCCACAAGTGTTAAATATCAAGGTTTAAAAATTGTTTTTTTTTTCTTATTTATTAGAACATCGATTATATTTCATTTTGAGCAAAAAATAATTATGCCAGCGAGAACGTTGTTAAAACGCCTGAAAATATGGTGTGAAACCCGAAGTTCTCTAGAGTTTTCATTCATTGTACATTAAGACAATCAGTCCTTCACATGCAATGAAGGAACATCAAGAATTTCATCAAATTTTGCCAAAAGTCTACTACGTATGTATGCAGTCATATTTTGAAAATGAAAGCGAGTGTGCAAAATTTTGTAATGCATCATGGTAGAAAAACAAGACAATTCCAAAAGTCATGGACAGTTTCAAAAACCTAAGGAGTGTCCATATTTAGATGTTCCGTCTTATTTTGACTATACTTATCATATGGGTACGAGAAAAGTGTCGAGAAATGCTCACAATAACAGAATAATATGATGATAGGTACAACCTACAGAAGGGTGTCAAGACTGAAAAGTTTTACATGTCTAATTGCTCAGACTTGTAAATTCGGCTCATTGCTGTCACTACATGAACGATATGCATTTTTCCGAACACAAAACATGTAGAGCATATGAGTCAGATTGATGATACTTGGTCTGTACAGATATCTAGAGCAGTACTCCTTTGATAGGTTGTAAGAGGGTGTAACCCCCATCCCCTTGAGTCAGGAGTGCAACCAAAATTAAAGATGAGGTCCAGAGTCTATTTTTGATTATAAAAAAACAATTGAAACACAAAATGCTTCGACTTTGAATCAAGTCCATGGACTCAAGTCCAAAATACTCACATAATAAGGCCATAGTCCTGAGTTCAGAAAGGGGGTTATTTCCGCTTGTTAAGATAAGTTGTTTTAAATTTGCATAATTTTGAAATGAGGATTGTAATAAATAGTAAATGTGTGCGGTATATTGCTACGCTGATGTAATCTTGTCTGTTTATTTACTGCATCATTGAGTGTTTTAACTACTTCAATACTACAAATAAATGAGAACTCTTGCAGGCTACATGCACTTGTAACAGTGTCTTAATTCCATCACAATAACAATAAGATTTGAATCATTCATTGTGGAATACATAATTACCCTAGGGTATTTAATCCACAATAAAAAATACCCAAGGGAATTATTTGCAACGGAATAAAGTGCATTAGTGTATTTATTTCCTCAACATAATCCGGAAGATGTACACCAGGAATGAATTTACGCCTATTAGGCCTATAATCAAAAGAACTCATTTTGATTTAAAGAACACACATGGCATTGATCAGAAATTTCCATGAGATGTATCACGTTACTTGGATTTTGGACAAGATCATCTGCCAACCCATGCAAGCTTATAAGGAACAAAACAACTATTTGTTGTCTTCTATTTAAATGTACGCTAGAGGTATGGAGGATGAAAGTTGTAAACAACAAAATGATCTTGTTTTAAGGTATTGCGCAAGCTACATTTACATTTATTTATTTGTTTGGAATACACACGTATACCCGTTAGGGTTTACACGGTATAATATGATATGAAAGAACGGTGCAGAATTTAACCCCTTTCCAAAATTTAAGTGATTACCAGCAAGGTATAAACATTTCTAAACTTCCAGGTGCGGATTTGTGGGGGATTCCAGAGGTGTGCATCTCCGTAACCGAAAAGGGTGAATTTCTGATTTTTTTTTACAAAATTTGTCTGCAATTTTTTAGACTCGCTTTCGCTTGGCAATTGTTTTTCATTAGCGCCCGAATTCTTGATGCTCCCCGACTTCAATTTATATATTGTTTAGATCTCAGCACTTGAAATCAACGACAAGTAAATTTCATGTTAACAAATGTTATGCAATGCTAACGAAAACAATCGTTACATTGCAATCAATGGGGTTTAAGCAGGATTTTGTCTCAGGAAGTGGATTCGTTCCTGACAAAAAAGTACATGAAAGTTTGGAGGTGTTAGGCATGACACGGAAATGCTAAATGAATCACAGTGAACCGGGGAAAAGGGAAGTTGTTTTATATGAGTCTGTAAAATATTCTCCCAATATTATGTACTATAGATATGTGTTGCAATTGTTAGTTTCATCGGTTAAAAAAACTGAGCTAAAAGTAGCACATTAAATCTTTATGAATCAATACGGGACTTTTGAGTCGTGTTCCCTCGGGAAACATTTTTGTGTAATATGTGAAAAAAAACAGTACATCAATACCTCGAGAGGGAATACTGTTGAGATAAGGGTGGTTTATATTGCATCAGGTTAATTGTTTTAGTCAATTAAAATTTAGTTAAAGAATTGCCTTGTAGGAACAATTATAAGTTCAATTTCATAAATATCTTGTTTTGTGTTATATAGTAATTTAAACTAGAGTTACTGTGGCCAAGTGGGCCACGGATACCCCCGCCCCTACCTCTTCCCGAATTTTATTGAACATCTGGAAAAAAGGGAATTATTGGAAAATGAAATACTAAGTGCACACCTTTAAGATGTAATTAAGATCAATCATAAATTTCATGAAGTTCTGATTAGTGGTAAAGGAGGATAAGTGGATACGAGGTGTTCACATTGAGCTAAGAAAAGGCTAAAATGACAAAGTCCAAAACATGTCAAAAATTTGGAGAAAAAAAAAGAAATTATTGCAAAACAAAATGCGTAGTGCACATCTCCAACATGTAATCAAGCTCCTGCATAAGTTTCATGAAATTCCAATCAGTGGTCAGGGAGGAGTATTGGATACCAGGTGGTCAGCATATGGTTTCCATTGTGCTAAAATGGCGATGTAAAAAATCTGGTAAAAAACAAATGTTTGGAAAACAAAAAGGGTAGTGCACATCTACAACATGTAATCAAGCTCCTGCTCAAGTTGCATGAAATTCCAATCTTTGGCCAAGGAGGAGTAGTAGATACCAGCTGGTCACCGTATGGTTTGCAATGAGCTAAAATGACAAAGTCCAAAACATGTCAAAAATCTGGAAAAATGAAATTATTGGAAAACAAAAAGCGTAGTGCACATCTACACAAATTTTTGGAAACAAAAAGCGTAGTGCACATCTACAACATGTAATCAAGCTCCTGCATAAGTTTAATGAAATTCCAATCAGTTGCCAAGGAGGAGTAGTGGATACCAGGTGGTCACCTTATGGTTTGCATTGAGCTAAAATGAAAAAGTCCAAAACATGTCAAAAAACTGGAAAATGGAATTATTAAAAAAACAAAAAGTGTAGTGCACATCTACAACATGTAATCAAGATCCTGCTTAAGTGTCATGAAATTCCAATCAGTGGCCAAGGAGGAGTAGTGGATACAAGGTGGTCACCTTATGGTTTGCATTGAGCTAAAATGACAAAGTCCAAAACATGTCAAAAATATGGAAACATAGGTAATCAACGATTACAAAGTTCGCCTCGTTATGGTACATGGACACAGAAACCCTATTTGGCCAGGGTGCTCATTTACCATCCCTTATGCATATATACAATGGCTAGATGATCTTACCATGTACAGTGACCGAGACCTGAATTCGGACATAAACGGAAAAGTGACTAGTTTTGCCTCGATGCCGACCTACCCCAAAAGGTGCATGCACATGCAAGGTTAGATGATCCTACCATGTACAGTTACTTAGGTCTGAACTCGGAAGTTAACTTGAATGTAAGTCAATCATGTGGAAAATATAGGTCAAAGTGACCTAATTTTGCGTGGATGCTGACCTACCCCTAAAGATGCATGCACATGCAAGGTTAGATGATTGTACCATGTACAGTTACTTAGATCTGAACTCGAATATAAACTTGAATGTAAGTCAATCATGCGGAAAATATAGGTCAAAGTGACCTAATTTTGCCTGTATGGTGACCTACCCTCAAAGATGCATGCACATGCAAGGTTAGATGATTGTACCATGTACAGTTTCTTAGATCTGAACTCGGACATAAACTTGAATGTAAGTCAATCATGCGGAAAATATAGGTCAAAGTGACCTAATTTTGCCTGGATGCTGACCTACCCCCA
>MJUU01043688.1:0-14437 GCA_002080025.1 Modiolus philippinarum | reverse complement strand
TACAAACAGGATTCATTCTTATTTTTTTTCTATACAAGATCTACCCGACAATTCTTAACTCTCGGCTATCTATGTCCTAAATCATCACCAAAATATGCTGATTCGGAAGGATCCAGATTTAAATGAGTTATTCAATTGCTAATGCGACCAAGTTTTTGTGGCAAGCATCTTTGCATGATGTTAATCTGCCGAATAACGAGTACCAGTTTGGGAGGGACTAGCTGAGGACTATTGTTATCAACTTTCTTCTAATTGGTAAGGTAGTTTCAGAGTAGAAGATCTAAGTAGAGTCCAGTGTAAGTGTATGTAATCGGCTAATCCATTTTGGTTTGCTTGCAGATATAGTTGATTGTATTTTGAAAAGGAAACATCCAAAGTCTATTATTTACAATTCTAATCGGCCCAGTGATTTTAAGAGATTATTCCAATAGGTACCATGTTTTCAGCATGGGCTACCTTGGATTACATGACGATTTGAGTGACACTGTTTTGAAAAAAGACCACCCAAGGACTTTCGTAACCAAGTTTCTTTCGAACGGGCGCAGGGGTTTCTGAGGTAATATTCAAATCAGTTTTCATGAAGATCCCATTTTAAACTGTATTCCCAGTTGGAGGCAATTTTGGATTAGATATATTTTTTTCTAATCGAACAAACTTAGGTTTATAGTGACTTTGATTCCTCTTGCCGCAGCAATATCTGAGAAGATATTGAAATGAAAAGTTAAAAGATATCGGACGCATAGTGATACCAAAGCTCAACGAAGCTATACTAGGTGAGCGAAACAGAGTCCTGTTCATCGGTTTTTCTGGTATAATTTTAAAAATGAATCAACGATGCCCTTAATACACACACTGTGGAAATATATTTAACATCACTAAATACACGAATTTAAGAATCAGATATGTTTTCTAGAGAGAAACAAGTTGATACTCTTATCACAAGATATGTCTCAATTCCAATTAAATAGTATTAGCAAAGGGCGATTTTTAACATATCTATAACATGCACTGGAAGATACATCCAAATTTCTTTCAGGAAATTTGCTCAGGGCAAATGATGTACCAAATGAGTGCTGAGCCCCTTTCAAATAACTTTTTTAATAGTTATTTACTGATATAAATGTAATCTTGTTTCATTCGCTGTCTTCGCTTGTCTTTTGTTCTCGGTTGTTTTTATATATTTGTTTTTTTTTTCTTATGCAGTTCCCTTGTTGATTATGGAATGTGATTGTAATTTTCGGTCATTGTGCATGTGCTTCCTGTTATCTTCCCTTCATCAATTGACTTTAGTCCTACATGTAATGAAAGGAAAATCACACAGTAGAATTCTGACAAAGATGAGGAGGATGACCTTTTAATATATAAACGCGAAAATTTGTGCCATTTTCTATTGCCTAACCCATTCTTCGCGCCTTTTGTATCAGATTCTTTAGTTCCATTACAGTTATCATTCTTTCTTTGAAGTTCAAGTCATACAGACCACAAAAATAGCTATTCTACCGCTATGCTGAACCGTTTCCTGAATTTAACACTTTATCCCTATGTATGCTTACAGGTCAAAAATAGATTACACTCAACCATTTCCCGATCTTTTCACGACCAGGTCTAGTTAATCATATACAAATCGGGTTATGGTTGACGAAGTCTGGTCGATCGAATAAAAGTCTTAGTCGTACGTAAATCGTGAAGGGATCGAGAATAATTGAGTATTAGTCGTGTTTCATCAGGTACAGCTCGAATAGACGTCATGAGGTAGCTTGATTAATGAAGTGATCGAGAAAATATACCATAGTCGGATTGGTCGAGTTGATCGGATCGGCAGTGTAAACCCAGCATAATGCAAGATATCAACAAGAGTTGTCAGAAGACAATATAGCTCACCAGGGATTATAATGACCTCAATGCACAAAAATATTTAAAGGCCTACATTTTCAGGATTGGAATTTTTTTTTAAATATTTAAATGTAAAATAAGGATTAAGTTACATGCCAAACAAGAACTTCCTATCACTAAATGAAGCAGGATACAAGTTTTTTTTAAATTGCCCATAAGGCAATGTCAAGGTCAAGATGTCTACAACTATGGTACTACCAGAAATCACTCATCAAAGGAAAGTCGTATAAAAATATAAACGCCCTACCACTAAACAACTAAATTCTAGAAGTTAGTCTTAAGTTCTTAAAAGATTGCCCTGAAGGCAAGGTCAAGGTCTAAATGTCTATATATATATAGATATGGAACCACAAGAAAGCCTTCATCAAGACAAAGTAAGTGAGAACCGAACCGTCAATCAAAAGAACGAACAATCCATGGACAATGGCAACATCGGACACACTAAGAAACAAGGACACCACTTAAGTACGGGACAAAAAAGTCAAAGTCACATAACAAATATGAACACCCTACCACTAAATATCTACCTTTAAGACGCAAGGTTAAAGTTTTAAAAAAAATTCTCTAGGGAAAGGTCAAGGTCAAGAGGTCTACAAATATGGTACCATCAGAAAGCTCTCATAACAGGAAAATCACATACCAAATATGAACCCCCTTCCACTAAAGAACTTAATTCTAGAATCAAGGTTAAAACTTTTTAGATAATTGCCCTCAGAAAAAGGTGAAGGTCAAAATGTCTAAAAAATATGGTACCGCTACAAAGCTTTCATTATAAGGAAGTTGAATACCACATATGAAGACCCTATTACTAAAAGTCTACCTTTTACATGCAAGGTTAATGTTTTGAAGAAAAAAATTGCCCTCAGGGCAAAGTCAAGGTCAAAATGTCTACAAATATGGTACCGCTCTGAAACTCTTCTTAGTTGGAAATTGCATTCAAAATATAAACACCCTACCACTTGAAGCCTACCTTTTTTGTTTTTGTTGACGCTGACTCATGGGTATGAAAATAGCTCTCTGGACTTTTTTTCCCGTCGAGCTAAAAATGCAAGAAAAACATGATTTGCGACTGTCTTGATTAATTTTCAAAAAATAATACCGGTACAGCTAGATATCAATTGAAGCGGTTAAGTAAGACAAATATTGGTTTTTAACTCAGTGTTTCAAGATATTGTGTGTGCGAACCAAAATATTGTGTGTGCAAACCAAGGCCTGTGAAGCTTACTGCATCCTTATAAGGAACTGATGTTGCAAACTACCCTGATTCTTCAGCTAACCACACTACGACAAGATATAAGTTAATTTCAAGAAGGCACAAGAAAATACATCACCATTGATAAATGAATCTACAATCCAAAGAGGCAAACAGAACAGACTGGACAAATCCATCGGAAACATATAGAAACAGGAACACAGCCTCAACGTACCTACGATACGCACTTAAAGTTATCTGCACTGAAGAGACATAAATTGTCGAAATGCGCATATGCAGAATTAAAATTTACAGTAACTTCGGTATATAGTCATTTAAAACAATTTTTAATGACAGAAATAATCTAGCGGCATAAGTTTCATGAATAATTTCAAACAATTTATTGCAAAGATCATCGCATCAGCAGGAAAAGCGCCTGTGCATATAAATACATCCCAGCAAAAATATGTTGTGATACACAGCAATAAAATGTGCGGCAACCAAATATTCGAGGATTACTGACACAACTGTTCGTTCGTCCGTCCGTTCGTTTGTTATTCCGTCCGCCATAGGGTACATACTTCGTGGCGACAACTCGTCCTAGACCACTTAGTGAAATTCAATGACTTCAGTACATATTGCCATTGTGCACCAGCTATTTAAAATTTGATTTGACGTATTTTTGTGTGTGTGTGTGTGTGTGATTTTTTTACATCTGGAATCAAATGGGGGAGCGGGGGTATGTTTTTGCTCACAGTTATTCTAGTTTATTTTTACTTCTTACTAACTTCAAGTGAAATGGCTTCGGGATTTTGGCATTGTTTTCTTTTTTATTATTTGGTGACTCTCGTGACCTTCAGTCTTTCATTTAAGACCATATCGGTTATTGTCTTTTTCATCTTTTACACATATTTCGGTCTATGGGATTCAAACTATTTGATTTGGTCTTCACCGAATAGACAATGTTGTCAAAATTGTCTTTTGTAGAAACTTAACTTACAGTAACTTCGGTATTTATGGTATTTCATAACATGTCTTAAGGGAGTACGAGTGTCAGAAATTTTGTAATTAGAATTACAATGCTGACCTTTTTTCTGAAGAATTTTGCTAATAGAACAACATGAGCAAAAAATTTTGAAAATCCATGAAAATCCAAATTTATGAGATATATGACGTCAAAATTTTGGCGGGAAACAGTTCTATATAGAGTTTTCCTTCAATTTCCATTAGTTGTTTATATGCCGTAAAAGATTTGAAATTATAATTTGAAGTTTATAAAATTTTATGCACTGTCTATTTTATGCATTTTAAGGGGGCCTATGACCAAAAAAATATGATACATGTGCCAAAAGATTTAACCATGTTTGAATTGATAAAATCCGAGGATATCGAGTTCTTCTGAAATCTGACACTCATACTCCCTTAACAAACTTCTTTAATACAAATTTATCAGTATCAATAAATATTTTCTGAAAACAAAGAAATTTCATCAATGGAGTTGAATGTAGCCATTTTGGCATATATAAAAACAGAAATGTATAGATCATAGTAACATGATAAAACATGTTTTTGTAATTCCCAATTAATTTACACTAATTTGACAATACAAAGTATGTCAATGAGCCATATTGTTCTAGATAAATTAATGTAAGTGTTTTTTGTTTCCGTGCATTATATATTTAACAGGAAGAGCATCGTTATGTGAGTTCAAAAGGAAATAATTTGAAAATTTTTAAAAAGCATTTAAGAGTATTAATTAAACTTTAAATTAAAATTTTCCATTCTCTTTTGTTCTAACAGCAGTTGTGTCATGGTCTTATATCTGTGAAAAAAAATCTTTGTAAGTACATTTTAAAATCGAGTATTACAACAAGTATTGCACTAAATTTAAAAGCCGAAAATAAGGAATTTAGAACTAAGTATATACTTACATTATATTATTTCAGAAAAATGTCATCAGAAGAAAGGATTTCATTACAGATGTATCACTTTTTAAACGAAATTGCTGGCACAGATAGAGTTGTAAAGACAAGAAGGCTGTATTTTGATATATATGACGATATCTATAATTCTTTTGCAAAACCATACCGAATAATCAGCAGTGGTAGTAAGGCTGAAGGCTTATACTTTAATTCAAGCGATTTTGACCTCATGATGGTACTACCATTAGAGCTGTATGACCACGGATTAAAATATTCCATTGAGGATAGACTGCATTATATTTGCTCGTATGACACACAAAACGCGTTACCCGGTTTTGCACTTTTAAGACTTAAACAGATTTGTTTTGTACCTACACAATTTGCTGCAATGGTTCTTGAATGTGCAGTCTTAACAGACCAAGGCCCTTTACTGTCAAGCCAAATGTTTAGGGAATACTGGCTCAAATTCGAGATATCTACTGGAAGACATTTCCGCGAACATGGCCCTTGTGTTACATCACATAACGATGAAGTCGACAAGGCAATGGGTTTTCATTCCAAAGAATGGCCATTTGTAGCGTCTAACTGGACATTACGAGCACGTAAGTCGAAGTGGCCACCGGCTTTAGTCATATCAGAAATAGTAAAGAAGGGAGTCCTATTCATACCCGTCGGTGGAATTGAGTCATCGCATAGAAATCCTTTGGAATGGCGAATCTCATTTTCGGAAAGCGAGAAGCTTTTAGTCCATTCTTTAAATCATACACAATTATTGTGTTACGTGCTTTTAAAATATATATTGAATGAAATAATAAATGAGATAGATGAACTAAAGAATGTTCTGTGTTCTTATTTTATGAAAACTACGGTGTTTTGGATTTTGGAGGACACAGATGTAAATCATTGGATACCAGGAAATATGTTAAACTGCTTTCAAACTTGTGTGAAACGTCTAATGTACTTTATTAGCACTGGGTATTGTCCAAATTTTTTCATTCCTGAAAGTAATCTTTTTAAAGGAAATATTTATGGAAACATTCAACAAAAATTGTTGTCAAGACTGTCATCAATAAAAGATTGCGGGATCCAGTGGTTTAAAACTTCTAAAACATTACAGAATTATTTCAAATTCGAACTGACAAATTACAAATCTTCCGACGTAGAAGAAGACACCGCAATTTATCCTCTTCAAGTTCGAAAACTAAAAGTAGAAGTTCAAAGAGATATTGTATTAGAAATCTTAAGAAATTTTTGTAGTAGTTTCCGTTTAAGAAATAGAATACAGAGACATTTGTATATAAATATCAATTTCGATGCACTTTTGAAAAAAGTGCTAAGCCCGCAAACGATGTACGATATTGGATTATTGAACAAGAATGTATTCAACCGATACAGAGATGTACAGTCTTTGTTAGTGTTATTAACACCACAAGACGCAGTTTCAGGATGGCTGTATTTGGCATCATTTTTCTATAGACATAAACATTATAAAAATGCATTAATGATAGCAAGTTTCACTCTTCAAAGGCTAAAATCAGACAAAATCTTTTTAGGCACAGACATAACATTACCTTGCTTTACTCCCTACCAAGGAATCGGATTGTCTTTCACTGCCAGATTTAAACATTCTTGTCTTTATCCTGTATTACAAAGAATGGGTAGAAGTGTATCAAGTACAACAGAAGCAGAGATAGGATTATTTTATTGCCTCTTCAATTCATCAACTTTCCATAATACAGTTTTAAGTGTAACACAACTTATTATGGGATCACATCTGCCACGGGTATATAACATTGCACGTGCTGTTATTACTCGTTATAAGAACTATGCGACAATTTCAAGTGGTCATGCTATTTGGGGGTTTCCAATTATATTCATACGTTTTCTACGCTGTCTTTGCTTTCATCATATGCGTGCTGCAAGACAGATAAATTCTGAATTGTACGAACTAAGTCTTGTTGCACTCGAGGAATCACTATCATCGGGAACATTTGACCATTTTATGGGGTTTCTATATTTACTAAATGCAATTGACATTACTGCTGATGGTGGACAACTAAAGCTATCCGATTCTCTAATTATTTTGCTACCACATTTTTCAGACTTGTTGATAGCATTGTTAAATAATCCAAACGCTCTGTTAGAAAATTACATGAGAGACTGATGTTTATAAGCTTGACATTCAAGCTTACGCATTTTCCTCTCTTTGATATCATTCAGTATAGACCAGTCTGAACTATCGTTTGGCCATGAGACATGTGATGTGACAAGAATTTTTGAAAAACAGTGAATCAACTGATTTGCAAATACAACTATTGGAGAGAAACATACATTTGATGTAAATGAATGGTTAATATCTAAAGTTAAACATCATCTTGAAATTTTCGAAGCTAGTAGATTCATTTGTGACATTCAGGATAACAAACTATTTATAAGTATACATAAAATTTATCAAATACATCGGCAACCGAATACCGAAGCAAGAACGAGAAAAGGAGGAATTATAAAATCATAAATTCAAAATCACGGTAATTCATATCCAACACGAATTGAGACAGTATGACAAAGACAAAACAAATAAACAAAAATGAACAAGAAATGCCACAAAACTAAAGCACTAGCAGTCTGAACCCCTACAAAAAACTGAGGTAAGCATGATCTGCTCCATGCGTGGCATCCGTCATACTGCCAGTGAAAAATTCCGATTTTGTCACAGTCGGTGTTAGTCAGTCCGGTAACAAACTCTGGATCTACCCAAAGCTATCTATTCTCATTTGTGAAGTAGAAACATTGTAACAGTCTTTCAAATCATGGTGACAACAGTAAAACTTCTGTAGTGACAATTGCAACAGTGATTGAACATACCCTTGATGTATAAGTTTTTTAGACAGTAATTTCGCTCTGTTGACAAAATCGCTGTACAAACTACAGGTACTGCAATAGTGAATGAGTTGTGAAATGTACACGCCATATGCCGGAGATGTGGGAATATTACTGCTCAAAAACGGGAAGTTCACTATTGAAAAGTTGAAATCATCACGTTTGTCGTAAGTTAAGATTTGTTTTCAGACTCCCAGAGTTGTCAATGTACAGGTGTATGCCAAGGTATGATGCCGATGATGGTGTATCAGCGGTGTCTTTAATTTCGAGTTCATTTTGGTATATAAGACGAAGGATATCCTAAAATTGAGGATTGTTCAATGAAAGAACATCATCTAATTAAATGACTTAGCTAGCTTATTGCCTTTTTCCTGAACTAACACTTTTTGTCGTTGATAGGGTTATGATAGTTATGTGTCAAAACGAATATAAATGCAACAAACAAAAATATGGAAATTTGGAAACTCCAAGGTAATAAAAAATCAAAAAAGGGGAAAATTATTTGAAATGGAAACAAAAGCAACCTATGGGAATTTTCGAAACTCAAAGGTGAAAATCAGAAATGTTGAGGAAATGCCAATAAAGACAAAGAAACAAAAAGGATGACACAAACACAAGAAAATGCCATCCCCACATGCAGAAAACTACATCATCATGATAGAGAAATAATATCCACTTTTCTAATCCTTTATTATCGGAACTAACTTATCTTATACTTTTTCCACGAGGATCTTCAACAACCCAGTAGCCAATACTTCGGTGATGCCCCAAAAACCGACTTTAGTTGAAAACTTCCAATATCTAAATTTAAGAAATGTTATGCCGAATCTGTTAATTTGTATTTTTTTTGATAACATTATTCTGGCATAACTATCAATTGTCTGTCTAGTATAGTCTCTAACTGCATGGAAACGTTGACATTGTTTATATTTCATTAATATTCCTATGTTGGTGTTGTTGCATATGAGTAAGAGGGTGGTTGTAGTCCATACGACGTGATATTCTGTGTTAGAGGCGACGCAGTTAACGATTGGGGGTAAGATGCATGGTATGTCATCGCTGGGTAAGCTGCTGGTGAAGCCTGGGTCGTGTGGAAAATACCTGGAATATAAATAAAACAGTTGGAAATCTAATTGGTCTTAATTCTGTAAGTAAACTTACTCCATCAATACATTCTGTAGGTCGTTTCGTGTAAAGAATGACACAAAAACGTCTCCACTGGACTTCTCAGGTTTGCAAATTAATCGGCTTTAATTCAGAGTTTCTTGGCAATAAAACTTAAAAGATTTTTTAATTTCAACTTCTTAAATCGTAAACAATGAGGCGCATCTTCGGTTTGCAAGTTAAAGTTGCCTGAACCAATCAAAAACATTTACAATAATGGTATTCTGAAAATATCGTTAATGTCAGTCCCTAAGTGACGGGTCAGCTGATAACAATAAAAACGCGATTCGAAAAGTTGAGAAAAACGAAAAGACACTGATGATGGTACATGTATGTCTGCAAAATAACCATACGAAAGCATTCAAAATGCAACATGCCGAGACAACAGTTCACAAATTGATCAAATGAATATATCATCGATACTTTCATGCCCGATTCGATAAGACAACAGTAAATTTGCATGAAGAACAATTGTCATAGCATCGTCATTTCACTTAATTTCTACAGTTTAAGGTCTGTCATTGGTACTAGCCAGCTTTATCGTGCGATTTTCAATTACCAGTTGACAGGAAAGTGATTACCACTTAATGAAAGAATAAGTGAACCTTTTGGATGAGAACGTCTCGGCATGTCAAGGACTGAGCAAATTTGATTATTTCTTGAAATGTTCGTAATATACTCACCCTTATTAAGCTCAGTAACGTTTAGGTACGGGTAAATGTTAAGTATCAAAAATCGTACCTAAGCATTATCCTGAACTGGGACAAAACATTATCCAATGTTATTAAAAATAAGAATTTGTTTACATTTTTCTCAACCGGCCTAAATATTATTCAACCGGACTAAACCAATTTTACGCGAATTCCACTTACCTAAACCGTTCGCTTGGAACTCGGCTTAATAGGGGTGATACTATAATTTGTATTGAATTGCTTTGATTGGCTATCGGATAAAAACAGTTAAAATGGGATGATAGTAGTTCTGATCTGATTCTTCTCATTTTTAGTTTCCCATTTCTCACAAATGAACAAAAAGAGTATGTTTGATTATACTCTCATCGAATTTGCATCCATCCAATCATCGTTAATGGTCTACTAACTCGGCGCCGAATCCTAGACGACAGTGATCATGACCATATTTGATTGATATCAGAACTAGTATTCCAAACCTCCAATCTGTTATGATTGAACGAAAACCTATGCCAAATCTCCTTACGCAAGTTTTGTAGTTGAATCAACTTTGTCTATGTTGTGTCAGCATGATATACTGAAACGATGGAATTCAAAACGAAAAGCTCCTGACCACTCGTTTGAATCAAAGCTAGTATTTGTTATTCTTCATGACGAAATGCTTTTTAGGTTTCATTTGACACATGCTCCTCAAACCCACAGCCAGGTGTCGTATTAAAAAAAATGGATACTGGTCAATATAAATTCTTGTAAATTTCCAGCTGGCAAAGTTTTATTCAACTGCAGCACATATTGATGTGTTTACTCTGTTAAATATTCTGTTTGAGAACCTGTAGCTAAAATCCATTGTAGGATAGTAGAGTTGTTTGTTAAAATATAACTTGGCATTCCCTTCCCTTTTGCAAAATTTCAACTTTCTTGACCTTTTCTGTTATAAGAGAAAGTCAATACTGAAATGTATCTATGGAAACTTGCAACAATGCAATAGATCAATGAATAAGATGGATAACTGTTGACAAATTTTTCTCATCTAACATCAATACAAAAGAATCTTGTTATCAAATTATGCTAGAATGTGAGCCCTTCTATTGCAATAGTAACGTCCCCTCTAGCGCTTGAACCTGTGACCGCTACTATGAGTTTATCGAGCGTACAATACAATTGTTGAAATTGTTTTTGTGAAGTTGAATCAAATATTCGTTCCAAGGTCTTTAAAAATCATTATATTTGAATATTGTAATGACATTACCTGTTCTTGAGTAAAGTGTCCAAAGTACATTCTCTTTTGTTATAATTGTGCAGATAAAAATGTCTAATGTCGCAGTTGAATTTGTCCAGCACTAAAATCGTTCTACTTGGATCATATGCTCAGAGAAATTCCAGTGGGTCAAAAAGGTTTTGTTTTTGTTATTTTTGTTATTTTTTTTTTCGAAAAAAAACGTCAATATCTTAGTTTAAGAAGAAACTTTTGAAAACGTTCTCTTAAAGAATATTATTGCTTCATGAGATGTTTATTTTTCAAAAAAGAACAGTATTATTAATAGGGGTAATAACATTATTACCAAACAGAATTGTCAAGAGCCAGTGTCCCAGTGGCAAACAGACAAAGCAGGTGGAAAACCAACGGACAAATTGTCAAACGCAAGGGTTCTGATTTGGTAAGAAATTTAAAGCTTTTCCTGTTATTATGTCATTATAAAACGTGCGTCTTTAACAATTGTTACTGTTTGAAATGTCATTTTACATATGGCATCTAGATCTTGCACTTAATTTTGATTGTTCCTAGTTTTATTCAGTTATGGTGTCCATTTTTACTCTTCAAAATTCGCCCTTCCAAATTTGATATTCAAACTAAATTTTGTGATTGAATTCTAAAGCGAATGTCATAATCTCCGAAAATATTGCTAAGCTTTACCCTGATTTTTTTAAGTTTTTTTTAATTTTTTTTGGAGGGATTTTGTTGTTACTTAACGCCATTTTAACAATCAACCTTTGCAAAATTTTGCGAGGAAAGTTTAAGAAAAAAAACTCCAATGAAAAGTCTTGAAAGAAAAATTTTCTCAAATGAAATGCCTCGGTATTTTTTCAATAATCCTTCAGGTTTTCGCTATGAAATTATCAAAAAAATAAGGAACAACATATTTAATCCGGCTATACGAGTTCCTATCGTTATTTATGTTTGTCTCTTGTTTTCATTATTGTTTTTCTGGTGCAGTTTGCTTGTGGATTGTGGCATGTGATTGTGGTCCCTGGCCATTGTGGGTGTTTGCTGTTTTCCTGTTTTTGCAATGCAAGCTTTTATGCTATATTTTACAAACATACTTCTAGAATTTGACTGTGTTGCTGTAACTCCACTCGTTGCGTTTGAGGTAATTACTGTACCTCTGGTCCCAGTACTACTAATTCTGTTACACCAACAAATAACCATAATACTAATACCAACTAAAAGTGCTACTCCAATCAGTGAACCAATCACTATTCCAGCTATGGCACCGGCACTTCTGGAAAGTAAATTACTTAATGATATTAAAGCTCTTGAATTTTAAATCATTACGTATTTTTGTTACACCTGAAGAGGAAACTTCAAAGCAATGGGTACATGTAATTTAAAAACAAATCCTACTGTTCAAACTCCCAATGATATCTTCTTGATATTGCATCTGTACTTTATTAATGAACAAAGCTTTGAATTAAGCGAAAAAAACTAGGGGTCGCCGACTTAATTTCAGAGCTATGACGTCATCTTTATTTACCTTTTTTGAACGGTATATAATCCTGTTCAAAATTATAAGATTTTTTGTCCAGTTATTAAACACAAAGAAAAAATGACATCACATAAGTACGGCACGAGTTTACAGAAATTATTCACAATTTTATTGTCACTCCTTGAAACACGTGTAACAGCATAACAAAATTTACTGTTTTAATGCAACTTGGGTATTTTTTGGCATTGGACCGATGCCACTGCTGGTTTACAAGAAGTCCCCGAGTGAATTTACCAGCACAATAGTCAGACTTGTCTTTCATGAAAATATTACCTTGCACTTTAGAAATTTACCGTTTTTGACAAAATTCTAACTACTTAAAAATACTGAGGCTTCATTTCGTGTAAAGCACTCGGTAGATGTCCTTGGTACTGGATTTGGCCTCCTATTTTGATATTTTGGTAATGGGTACTTCTTTTGGGGTACTTTTGGATTTTGGCTTTCCATATTATTTGATTATAATGCTACTGATGAGAGGTCACTCCTTGAAACATGTGTACAGCATAACGAAATTTACTGTTTAATGCAACTTGGGAATTTTTTGTATTTTGACTATTTTTTAAAGAAAAAAATTTTAAATAGCTAAATATCGAAGTTAATGTTAATTTAGTCTCTGCATGAAGGGAATTCCGGTCAATCCAATGCTAGGGGGCAACCCGGATGTACTATATTGTATGATTCTCCGTTAATTGTTGAAGGCCTAGGCCTCAATGTGACTTTAAGATGAAGATCAATAAAAGATTTTTTTTCATTTGCTTCATCTTATCATCTATTTGTATGATTTTTTCCGATGTACATTTACAGTCAAACCTGTCTATAACAGGCACAAGAGGGAAGAGAGTATACTGTCTTTTATAGAAAGGTGGCCTTTATATAGAGGTTAATTATAGATTTGAAAACGCTACAATAAAATCTAGTGCGCTCATATACGATCAAAATGTTACTTTTACATAATTTGTTTACAATGTTAACTGGTTTCACAGAGAAGAAAAATCGTGTAGATAACTAAATATCAAATTTCTATAGACTCCGCATGAGGAAATTATTTAATAACGATAGTCTGTGTAGATAGCAAATTAAAAGTTTTCCAAATAGGTTCTGTTCATGATAATCCACGAGAAAGCACCACACGTTGTATTAAAATGAATAAAAAAAATACCAAAAATAGTGTTCAGTATATCAAAAATTTATTAAATGTAATTTTTAAAACTAGTTGGTTTAGGTGCTTTTTCTTCTCAAAGACCAGAAATAAGTTTGATTCATTTGCTTTGTATTACATGTCACAACAAATATTGTACTATTGTGCATCGCCCTCAGCATATTTGTACTATTGCGTGGATTAAAAAAAGCGGTTTTGTAAAGGAAAGAAAAACGTTTCGGCGAACTTGACATTTTTGTGTGTTTTTATAAATTGTTAATCTACTCACAGTTTGGAAGTATCTATGTAGTAGTAATAACTATTGCACCATTGTAATCCATCATCACCAACGCACACACCATAACAGATTTTACTCCCATATAAATTATTAGTACAATAATCTGCTGCAGATGAAAGTCCTTAAAGGGAATAAATCGTTATGAGTATCTTAAACGCCTAGTTGATCATTGGTATAGGTAATTGAAAAAGTAAAACATTTAGGCGAAACAGCATTCTTGTTGTCGTGTGTATTTGTAAAAGATGATATGCTGTCCTAGGTATAGCAGTTGTGCTAGTTATAGCTTTAACCTGCCCACTTTTGTTTGTTGATGATTCGTAAGGTAGCCTGAGAATGTTTCGGACACGGAACCACTAATTCAAGTATCCTTGAAATATCGAATTTCCCATTAACCCATGGATATTGATGTCTAGATAAAACTAGATAACTGTGAGCATAGCTCACTACGTGATATCCCCACTCTCCCCCATGTTTCGCTACGGGAAACCCCAAAAAG
>MJUU01043687.1:91018-108144 GCA_002080025.1 Modiolus philippinarum | reverse complement strand
AAAAAAAAAAAATAAATAAATAGCTGGCAGCTAGTACGATATGACAATGTCCGGATTATCTTTGCCTTACCCGAGATACCATTTTGCCTTTACAAAAAGTCAAACACTAAACATTTCTCAGTTGATAAAGTTAACTATAGCCAGACTTCGGTAGATCTTGTTAATACGTGCTTTCCGGATTTATTTTTTGTACATGAATAATTCAGTACATCTCTATTTATCTATTTTCTTCTATCTAGTGTTAATGGTGTAAATAACTGTCAATTGAATTTGAAAAAATGAACAAAGACAAATTAAAGAGATGAGAAATGTATTTCTTCTCCGCTGGATCTGGCCTTCGAAAAAAGAGGGTACCAGGGGTTCAAGACCGTTTTTTTTTGGGGGGGTCAATTTTCTTCAATGTTTTGCACAAAATTTAAATAATATTGTGGAAAAGGGGCATTCCAAACCTTAGACTCATTTAAATTTGATCTGCACATGCATTTATTGAAAATTTCATATAAAACTAAGTACAATAAACATTCATTCCTATGTTATTGATTTATATTTATCTTTTTTATTATTTTTTTCCGTTCGCAAACGAAATATAATAACGAAAACCTAATATGTTCAAGGAATGGACTAAGGATTTGAAGTAAGAAGGGTCGTAAATTTGAAAAAAAAAATAGCCGAGCGTATTTACGCAGGAAATTTTCTCAATTTTACCCTAAACAATGTTTTCCTTTTTGTTGAGGGGCATACGCCCCTTTCTTTTCTTCTAAATCCGCTCCTGGTATTATGAATTATATCTATAATTCGTAACGTGTACAAAATGTGTATATATACATGAAACAAATTATATATATGACGAGAAATCCTTGACGTTCATAACTTGAGCAGAAGCGTTGAAAGATACGGAATAACGTTAATGGCGCTTTTCCGCGAAAATGGACGTACATTTTAGTTTTTGGAAGGTTTTTAAGCTTTATCTCCAAAAAACGCACGTAATCCCTAATCATTATTTCGTATTTGAATTTCTTGGTCTAAGCCCTATCAGATATGTGAAATTCAGGGAAAAAACAATGTAGGAACCATGGCAAAAAGATTTTCAAAACGTACGAATTTTAAGGTTCTGAAACTTAAAAAATGAAATAAGCAACTAAAAAAATATATATATATATATATATATATATATATATAGAAATAAATAAATTATTGTTAATCTCATGTTATAGTATAACTTTTAAAGATTAATCTGCAGATAAAAAAAATACTTGGCTATCAGTGAAAATAAAAAAAAAAGTTACCACGATTTGAATTTAGCCCGACAATTTGCGGTAATTGCAATATTGGCTCAATTATAGCGAATTTCGACGCTTTATCTTGACAATTAGTCCGATAAGGTATATATATTTTTGCATATTTGGAAAGTGCTACAAAAATTGTGCAATACATAACTCAGTAAGACCGTCTATGTCAATTTCTGTCCTCATATTTCATTATTATGCTAAAACGATGAACAAACTAAAATAATGATTAATCTAAAGCATACATTCTCATCAAATGATAACTTACGTGGCAGCAGGTCCCATGAAACGTCGCCCCATCCAGAACGCGAGATACGCGGTGTATACTTACGTGATCGTTAGTTGTAAACAAAAAATAGCCCGAGGAATTTATGGTCGTCATAGCAAGAAATTTTAAAGTCAGTAGGTCCTATAACGCCACCATTTAATTAAGAAAGCTGTGGACATATTAGCTATTTGAGTCTGCAAAGAGAAATTCCGGATAATGACCTTGACTGTGACTGGAAATAGATCAAGAATTCTAAATGATATTTTTCGGCATAACGTTAATTCTAATGTACCAAAAAACACCTTGTCTATGTTTCTGCCAATAAGCAAAATATTCTTTTTGATAAAATCTGAGGATTATTTCTGTTGTTGAGAAGTATACAAATTTTATGATAATTTTATGAAAATTCCCGAAAAAAAATAAACAAAACAAAAAAAAAAAAAAAAAAAACAAGCAAACAAATGTTACTGATGGTTGTTAAGTGTGAAAATGTTCTTCAAAGGTTTTCATAGAAGACAACTCACACACACAATATTAGTATCTTACTGATGTCTTTGTTGTGTAGCTTATAAAGAAAGGAAAAATTTTAGTGGCCTACTTGTGAGTTATACTGATCCCAAAAAAAATATTTTATACCTGGCAAAGGGAACTTCCCATCTGTATTTGTTGGTTTATTCTCTAAAAGGGCATAATGAACAAATGTACAATTCTATTTCGTTTAGTTTTGGCCAGTGACGTTTTCTTACATCGATTCAACGGATAATATTTTAAATAATCATAAACACGGTAATTGACACCCAACTTACAAGCAATAACATGTCATTTCGTTAATTCTGAACATGTAATTATAATAATTATGCTATTCTTGTAGTGATAAAACAAGGCAATTATGTTTATAAATGAGAAATGGATAACATTACTCATGAAACAATGGAAAACTTGTATTTACAGATCTTGAATTAAGAATTCACCATAAAATTTACATTTTCATAATAAACCTAACAACTATTCCAATATAGTTCCTGCAATTTTCAAGGAAAAGAAACCATAAAAATTGTTTGAAATATATCTGTAAAGAGAGGGAAAATTTTGCTTCATTATTTTGTGGTAGAAGTGACATTAAGAGTAATTTGAGTATCATGGAATATTCCTCTTGCATATCTAAACAATTTCGGATTTTGATGCGTAGCTCAGAAAATTTTATTTTGGCATATCTGTAGATTGATCCTTAAAGCTTGGCTAAAACAAATTTAACATCGATCTTTTGAAGAATCTGAAATGCTGAAATTTCCTATATTTATTCATTAAAGTTAAACCTATATAAAATTAAATTTTGGATGAAATTATGCAACATTCATAAGTACAATACGAATTTATGTTTTTATCTTTTCTTTTTGCTGGAAATTTTTTAAACAAATCCCACTTTTATTGATATCGACCATTCAAACTGAATTCATGCCTCGCCCGGGACCGAAGTCGCGAAAAGTTAGACTTATGTGTGCAAAGTATGATGACGGCGGCAGAGGCGGCAGTAGCATGGATTTTAATTTTTATGATTTTTAACAGTACATTTGTCAATAAATATTAGTGGTAGGTCAATGAAATTTGATGTATATTTTGGTACTGGATAGAATATAAAAATCTGATATATTGCCTTTGTCTGCGACTTAAACGGCATGATCCAGTGAACACGTTATTTTAAATAATTTAGTTTTTCGTTAATTATTAGCGGTAGGACATATTTAACGTAGTTAGGTTTTAGTTAGTATATTACAGTCTGTCATATTACTTTACCAGATATTGATTTGTTTTGGGTAGAACATGGTAGTCATATAAATCACTTTTGTCTATTACCTCAATTGCACAGCCCATTAAACATTTTCATGTTTAGTTTAGCTTCTATGCAAATATTAGTGGTAAATTGATGACATGTAGAATATTTGTTTGTCTTGGGTATTAAACGACTAAATCAGTTTCTCAGTAACTTTGAATGGTACGTAAATGATATTTTGCACAAAGGTTGGCTATTAGATGTACATAACAGTGTGCTATATGACTTATGCCTGTTTCCTCAATTTCACGGTCCAGTGATCATGTTAAGTGACCCAGTATCTTTTTATGGTAGATCAATAACATTTGATATGTATGTTAGTCTTAGAAGGAAGAAGACAACCTGGTATTTGGCTTTTGCCGTTAACTTAATTTTCACATTCTACTTCTATTCAAATATGTCCACCAAATGGGACTTTTTAGTTTTCAAGAATTTCTACTGCTTTGTTTTTAAGATTTATATTTCCTATATAAGTTTTATTACAATTTTTTTTTAATTTATAGCCAGGTCATAAATCAGAATATTTTCCCGATGTAATGGAAACAGCTCAGTGCTCTGTTGCCCGAAGCCAATGGCTGAGTTATTTCCATTACCAAGGAAAAATAATCTTGAGCTAGTGTCTTACTACACTTTAAATAACTGTTTTATTACCTAGTCTGCACAAGATAGAAATAAGCTGCCGAAATGGCCGGCTGCAAAACTCAAATTTACTGCAAAATAATTTACTTATATTATTATTCTGATACATAAATTATCATCGTGAGAGAAAATGCTTAGTAAATCTTAACACATATAATTGAATTTTTATAAAAAAATAATATTTTAATCATCTACAGATGTGAAAAGTGATAAAAATACCTCATGTTGAATCATTTTGAATCAAATGGTTTTAGTATTAGACTTCCAAATATTTTGATTTGATCTGCACTGATGAGACATAAGTTGTCGAAATGCGCATATGCAGAAAATAAATTAACAATAACTTCGGTGTTTTGTTATATATTTCCACTCGGCCGTCACTAACGTCACTTAGTATCTTTTAAAATGGTTAGGAGAGATAACTAAATACCGAAGTTAATATGAATTTGGTGTATGCATATGCGCATATCGACAACTTTTGTCATTTATATAGCAAACAAACTAACTTTAAAAATTTCCAAATGAATGTAGTTTTTTAATCGTTTTTCCAATAGCCAAAACATTCCATATAAGAAAATATCATAGATAAACTTCGGAATTGATTAAAACATATCAGAAATAAATAGATATTCTAGTTAAGAAAAACTTTGCATTGAATGATAAACTTGATGTTATAGGATCACTCCTACAATCAATTTTCTTTTATTAAAAAAGTGAAATTCAAAAGGATAATAATAATAATAGTTCACTATTGTTAGAACAAACCTAGTTCACTATTGTTAGAACAAACCAATACAAAAATAAAACGTATGATAAAAACACTTACAAAAATAAAAAAACACTTGTATGTCCACTATATTTTGAAAACTGTTCACTATTTTGTTTTCTTGATTCACTATCAATATCATTTTTCTTATCTTTTAAACCGAGTTATTTCAAAAGATTAATCGCACTTTTTTATTTAGAAAAATAAATAACTCCTGAGTTAGTTTTATATTCACATTATTTCGTGACTATCGAAATGTAAATGGAAATATAATCTATAAACGTTTTAAATAAACATTATTTCATCTGATCTGAGACATGATTTTGTTTTCCTATTACGAAATAATGTAGATCTGGGAAAATAAAAAAAAAGAAAAATATGTAGGTATCTGTGTTTAGTTAATGGTAAAAATATATCATATTTCATACCAAACAGTAGCTTTTGAAGTTAAAAAATAATTAAGCAGTGCTTGTTTGTAAAAAAAGGGTTGAAACTATGCATCTGTTAAAGTAGCAGATTTGTTCAAATGTTAAAATGTATTCTACTTAAAGTTAATGCATGATATAATGATATAAAATCCACATTTTAATTAGTATATACATCATATAGCTATTAAACATCTTAACAACAAATAATTAGGAATTCTTAAAAACAGAAATATTCAATTATGTACACATTTTTGATACAACGGCTAAGTGAAGCTCCTTTAAACATTCTAATTTTACTTAATATGTGTCCCGTATATCAGGTATATTGATTGTGGTCTTGGAGTTAGTAGTCTACCTGTATTGGGTTTTATTTGTATGTTTTATTATACTATAGGGAAACGGGATAGAGAAAGGGGAGGTTCGGGTACCCATAAACCGGTTTAACCCTACCGCTAGCTTTTGCTAGTGCCGGTACCAAGTCCGGCTATCCCGAGTTCCTATCGTTGTCCGAGTTTGTCTTTTACATTTTATTGTTTTTCTCGTGCGGTTCCCCGATGGATTGTGGCATATGATTGTGGTTTACGGCCATTGTAGGTGTTTCCTGTTATCTTTCTTATATTAATATACATTTTATTATACGATAGGGAAACGGGATAGAGAAAGGGGAAGTAAGGGTACCCATAAACCGGTTTTACCCTTCCGCTAGCTCTTGCTAGTGCCGGTACCAAGTCCGGCTATCCCGAGTTCCTATCGTTGTCCATGTTTGTCTTTTGTCATTTTATTGTTTTTCTCGTGCGGTTCTTTGGTGGATTGTGGCATGTGATTGTGGTTTACGGCCATTTTTGGCGTTTCCTGTTATATTTCTTATATAAATAGAAATATTTTACCCAAAATCAAATAAAACATTATATTTTAGCATTTAAAGCATGTTTTTTCTTTTTAAAATTTTTCCTATTTTTTGGGGCAAGGGTTGCTTATTTCGGTATGTTTAAAATAAACAGATGATGTAAACAAACAAGATTGGACTCAATTTGGATTGACGGTTCAGTTCTCAATTACTTTATTGCTATAACATCTCAAAGCATTATTACATAGGCAATTGTAGGATATATATTCAGAATTTTACGATCATTACATTTAAATGTCGAAAAATTGAAAATATTCTATATAGCGAAAATTACCAGTTCTTTTTTCAAAACTTTTGACATTAAAAAGTCATTGGACTTTAATGGTGTTATTTTTATAACTTTGTGTCACAACTCATTAGTTAGGTACAAAAGTAAAAACACCATGAAAATAATAAACAAAAAAAAATACATGATAAAATATTTATTATTAATAGCAGCAAAAGGATTGATCTCTTGCGATGATGAGTTGATAATGTTCGCGAAAAGAAGCTATAATTCGCAAAATTTTTTACCCGAGAAATCACGTGATATATGGAAGAATCTGGACAAGAGTTGGACGAATAGGCTTCTCGTCAATTGACGGATTGGACGAATAACAAGTCGTCACGTCAATTACCTGATCGCTGACTGACCGCTGACTGATCCCTGACGAACGGATGACGGCTGCCTGATCGTTTTTTCTGTAAGGGTTTCGTTGTACAGTACAGTATGAAACAATATTTGAAATCATCAGTATCTTTAGATGCATATGTTCCGCCAAAGGATCTGTTACAAATCAATAATTTGAAGCATTTGTAAATATATATGATCGGTGAAGTTTGCATGATCTCAGACTTACCCAATACTTTTTATGTAACCTCTTCTTTCCATTGTGATTTGAAAAAAGAATTTATTTCATCTGATTAAAGTTAATCGGCAAGGCCACATGGTTTCATTGCAAGAAAAGTCAATATTTGGACATCTTTCAAAGTTTACCAAGTAAAAATGTGCATACATAGAATTCAAATGGTATCTACCAGAAAAGTACTAACTATTCCTGTTGAAAAGAAAAAAAAATGTGAGATCAGACTTTCCCAAGCGAATGGCATGATGTCTAATATTGCAATATGGCAATATAGTGGGTAGCAAGCAAGATGTTCAATCAAATTAATAATGAGACCTTGGGATTAACTTGCAACGTGAAAAATCACATTCGATTCTAGTAGAGTATATTGCCTTTTGGTGAGGTAGCAACATTCAAAGTTAAAAATCAATATTCGAAATTGTATATAAAAAATCCAGACAGTAAACTGTGATATAATATTATTAAAATTACGCTGAAGTTAATTGCAAGTCAGTTTCAACTGCAAAGGTTATTCTTAATTTAGGAAGCATTATATTGAGAATATGTACCCATATACAAAGCATGTCAAACTCTGTGTCATAAGAAGATACTTGAATAACAGATAAATATATGAAAGCCCCTTTTTTCACGCGGTTTTGGTATATGGACTTCCAAATATTTTGGTTTGATCTGCACCGATGAGGCATAAGTTGTCGAAATGCGCATGTGCAGAAAATAAATTGACAATAACTTCGGAATTGTGTTATTTATTACACTCGGCCGTCACTGACATCACTTACTATCTTTTAAAAATGGTAAGGAGAGATGACTAAATACCGAAGTTACTGTGAATTTGGTTTCTGCGTATGTATGGCACGCAAAAGTCACAAAAATTCGAGAAGTATAGTATCTCGTCGAGATACCGGATTTCCCGGTAAAGATACGAGGTTTCTCGCTCAAAAACCCATCATTTCGATCGGGAAAGAAGGTATCTTGACGAGATACTACGTTTCTCGTTCAAGATACTAAGTTTCTCGCCAAAAACCTTCATTTTCGATCGAGATCGAGAGTTGTGTAAAATGCCAGATTTTCTATCTCGATCGTTATACTGAACTTTTGTCGAGATGCACAGATTCTCGCTAAAGACCCTCAATCTCGAAGTGCGAGTGTTGAGATGAAATCTCGAGATTATTGTTTGGATCACGAGATCTAAATCCTGATGGTGATTGGTTTAAGTCAATTATTACATCTTAGCGAAAATCTCGTAAAAAACGAACTCTCGACCTAGATGAAATGCTTGACACGATATTTTAATCTCGTGTTCTGATTGGTTAATGTCCATGGCATATTTATTTTACTCAAATTATATCAAGCAAAGCTGAAAATAAGGGCATTTATGTACCCTGCATATTCATTTTAGTCATTTTTCACCAAAAAAGCCGAAAATAAGGGAAGTTATATACCCAGCATATTTTTTTAGTCATTTTTACCAAACAAAGCTGAAATAACGGAAATGTATGTACCCGGCATAATTATTTTATTAAATTTTTACCAAGTAAGCTTTAAATAAAGGAATGTATTCTCCTGGCATCTTATTATAGTCAAATTTTACCGAATAAAGCTGAAAATAAGGGACTTTATATACCCAATATATCTTTTTAGTCATTTTTACCAAACAAAGCTGAAATAACGGAAATGTATGTACCCGGCATAATTATTTTAATAATTTTTTTACCAAGAAAGCTTAAAATAAAAGAATTTATGTTCCCGGTATATTTATTTTAGTCAATTTATACCAAACAAAGCTGAAAATAAGGGCATTTATGTACCCGGCATATTTATTTTAGTCATTTTTTTTAACCAAACAAAGCTGAAAAAAGGGAAATTATGGACCTGACATATTTATTTTAGTCAATTTATACCAAACAAAACTTTTAATATTGAATTTATATACCCTGCATATTTATTTTAGTCATTTTTTCCCAAATTTATGTACCTGGCATATTTATTTTAGTCAATTTTTACCAAACAAAGCTGAAAATAAGGGAATTTATATACCCAGCATATCTTTTTAGTCATTTTTACCAAATAAAGCTGAAATAACGGAAATTTATGCACCCGGCATAAATATTTAAATCAATTTTTAAGAATAAAGCCTGAAATAAAGGAATTTATCCTCCCGGCATTTTATTTTAGTCATTTTTTACCAAATAAAGCTTAAAATAAGGCAATTTATATTCCAAACATATTGATTTTAGTGAATTTTTACCAATTTCATGTACCCTGCATATTTATTTTAGTCCTTTTATACCAAACAAAGCTGAGAATAAAAAAATAATGTACCCTGCATATTTGTTTTAGTCAATTTTTACCAAACAAAGCTCAAAATAAGGAAATTTATATACACTAATCTTTTTAGTCATTTTTACCAAACAAAGATGAAATAACGGAAGTTTATGTACCCGGCATAATTATTCTAATCAATGTTTACCAATACAGCTTAAAATAAGGAATTTATATACCAAACACATTAATTTTAGTCAATTTTTAACCAAATTCAGGTACCCTGCATATTTTTTTTAGTCCTTTTATACCAAACAAAGCTGAGAATAAAAAATGTATGTACCCTGCATATTTGTTTTTGTCAATTTTTACCAAACAAAGCTGAACATAAGGATATTTGTATACCCAGCATATCTTTTTAGTCATTTTTTACCAAACAAAGCTGAAATAACGGAAATTTATGCACCCGGCATAAATATTGTAATCATTTTTTACCAATAAAGGTTAAAATCAAGGAATCTATCCTCCCGGCATTTTATTTTAGACAATTTTTACCAAATACAGCTTAAAATAAGGGAATTTATATACCAAAGATATTGATTTTAGTGAATTTTTACCAGATTCACGTACCCTGCATATTTATTTTAGTCATTTTTTACCAAACAAAGCTCAAAATAAGGGGATTTATATACCCAGCATTTCTTTTTAGTCATTTTTCACCAAACAAAGCTGAAATAACGGAAATTTATGTACCCGGTAGAAATATTTTAATCAATTCTTATCAATAAAGCTTAAAACAAAGGGATTTATCCTCCCGGCATTCTATTTTAGTCAATTTTTACCAAATAAAGCTTAAAATAAGGAATTTATGTACTCAGCATATTGACATTTGTCATTTTGTACCAAATTCATGTACCCGGCATATTTATTTTAGTCAATTTATATAAAAAAAAGCTGAGAATAAGGAAATATATGTACCCTGCATATTTATTTGAGTCATGTTTTACCAAACAAAGCTGAAAATAAGGGAATTGATATAAACAGCATATCTTTTTAATCATTTTTAACAAACAAATCTGAAATAACGGAAATATATGTACCCGGCATAATTATTTTAAACAATTGTTTCCAATAAAGCTAAAAATACAGGAATTTATCCTCCCGGCATATTTATGCTGGTCAATTGATACCAAACAAAGCTTAAGAAAAGGAATTTATGTACCCCGCATATTTATTTTAGTCATTTTTAACCAAATTCATGTACCTTGCATATTGATTTTAGTCAATTTTTACCAAACAAAGCTGAACATAAGGGAATTTATGTACTCCGCATAATTATTTTAGTAAATTTTTACCAAATTAATGTACCCGGCATATTTGTTTTAGTCAATTTTTACCAAATAAAGGTTAAAATAAGGAATTTATCTACCCGGCATATTTATTTTGCTCAAATTATATCAAACAAAGCCGAAAATAAGGACATTCATGTACCCTGCATATTTATTTTAGTCGTTTTTTACCAAACAAAGCCGAAAATAAGGGAATTTATATACCCAGCGTCATTTTTTACCAAACAAAGCTGAAATGGCGGAAAATTATGTACGCGGCATAATCATTTGAATCATTTTCATTACCATAAAAGCTTAAAATGAAGGAATTTATCCTCCTTGCATTTTATTTTAGTCATTTTTTACCGAATAAAGCTGAAAATAAGGGAATTTATATACCCAGCATATCTTTTTAGTCAATTTTTACCAAACAAAGCTGAAATAACGGAAATATATGTACCCGGCATAATTATTTTAATAATTTTTTACCAAGAAAGCTTAAAATAAAAGAATTTATGTTCCCGGTATATTTATTTTAGTCAATTTATACCAAAAAAAGCTGAAAATAAGGGCATTTATGTACCCGGCATATTTATTTTTGTCATTTTTTTCCAAACAAAGCTGAAAATAGGAAATTTATGGACTGGACATATTTATTTTAGTCAATTTATACCAAACAAAACTTTTGATATTGAATTTATGTACCCTGCATATTTATTTTAATCATTTTTTACCAAATTCATGTACCTGGCATATTTATTTTATTCAATTTTTACCAAACAAAGCTGAAAATAATTGAATTTATATACCCAGCATATCTTTTTGATCATTTTTATCCCAAAAAGCTGAAATAACGGAAATTTTGTACCCGGCATAAATATTTTAATCAATTTTTACCAATAATTCTTGAAATAAAGGAATTTATCCTCCCAGCATTTTTGTTTAGTCAATTTTTACCAAATAAAGCTTAAAATAAGGAAATTTATATACGAAACATATTGATTTTAGTAAATTTTTACCAAATTCATGTACCCTGCATATTTATTTTCGTCAATTTATATAAAACAAAGGTGAGAATAAGGAAATGTATGTACCCTGCATATTTATTTTAGTCAATTTTTACCAAACAGAGCTCAAAATAAGGGAATTTATATGCCCAGCATATCTTTTTAGTCATTTTTACCAAGCAAAGATTAAATAACGGAAGTTTATGTATCCGGCATAATTATTCTAATCAATTCTTACCAATACAACTACGGCTACGTATTTTACAAAGAGGAAAAAATGAGCTTTGATACAACAACATTCAGGTGCCCTGCATATTTATTTTAGACCTTTTATACCAAACAAAGCTGAGAATAAAAAAAAAATATGTACCCTGCACATTTGTTTTAGTCAATTTTTACCAAACAAAGCTGAAATAACGGAAATTTATGTACCCGGCATAAATATTTTAATACATTACGAATAAAGTTTAAAAATTAAGGAATTTATCCTCCCGGTATTTTATTTTAGTCAATTTGTGCCAAATAAAGCTTAAATAACGAAATTTATGTACCCAGCATATTGACTTTTTATATAAAACAAAGCTGAGAATAAGGAAATGTATGTACTCTGCATATTTATTAGTCATGTTTAAGCAAACAAAGCTAAAAATAAGGCAATTTATATACCCAGAATATCTTTTTAGTCATTTTTACCAAACAAAGGCTAAATTATGGAAATTTATGTACCCGGCATAATTATTTTAATCAATTTTTACCAATAAAGCTTAAAATAAAGGAATTTATGCTCCCGGCATATTTATGCTAGTCAATTTATACCAAACAAAGCTTAAAAAGGGAGTTTATGTACCCTGCATATTTATCTTAGTCATTTTTAACCAAATTCATGTACATTGCGTATTTATTTTAGTCAATTTTTACCAAACAATGCTGAAAAAAGGTAATTTATGTACCCTGTATTTTTATTTTGGTCGTTTCTACCAAATTCATGAACCTAGCACTTTTATTTTAGTCAATTTTTATCAGACAAAGCTGAAAATATGGAAATTTATGTACCCGGCATAGTTATTTTGATCATTTTTTACCAATAAAGCCTCAAATAAAAGAATTTATGTTCCTGGTATATTTATTTTAGTCAATTTACACCAAAGCTGAAAATAGGGGCATTTATGTACCCGGCATATTTATCTTAGTCAATGTTTACCAAATAAAGCTTACAATGAGGGCATTTATGTACCCAGCATATTAATTTTAGACAATGCATACCAAACAAAGCTGAAAATAAGGAATTTATGTACGACGCATACTTTTTTAGTCAATTTTTTTTTTATAATTAAATTGTTTATTGGCAAAAACATATCATGATAGCATAATATTCAGGATAATAAATATATAGCATAAACATAAATTGATTAATCATAAATGATAGGTGATAAGTATATATATCTTTTAAAGAAACTAGTACTATATAATAGATTATAAAAATTATGAAAGGTATGAGGATTGGATTTTAAACAAATAATTATAAAAAGTTTTTCCAGAATGAATAAGAATATTTGCAAATTTAAAGGAAATACAGTGCATATAAGAATATTAGTCTAGTAAAGGGAGCCAGGGGTTCCAACATATGTTTGCTTTGTCACCCGATTTATTCTTAAAATATATATATTTTTCTAGTTGCAGATTCTCTTTAAGATAATTCTTAAGTGCTATGATGCTTACGTTTGTCACATTGAGTTTGGTTCTATATTAAGTAAAATTTTGACAGCAACAAAATGAGATTCCTTATAATATTTCAAGTATTTCTTTCCCTATATCCAAATAATACAAACTCTAAATTAAGGGGAGCTCAATTGATGTTTGACTAAAAATCCATATGTTTAGTTCTTCCCATAATTTTGAAATATTTGGACATGACCTAAAAATGTGCTGAATATCTTCAGTTGCTTTATTACAAAAGTACATTTGTCCGTTTCCTTCAACTTAATTTTAAATAGAAATTTATTTGTACCAAGAATTCTATGAATAATTCTGTATTGCAACCACTGCAATTTAGACCTTTTTGTGGTTTTAAAGGCCATAGAGTGTATATTTTTCCAATCAAAAATATTATTTAATGTAGTTGACCATTTTTCTTCACAACCTATAGTATTAAATTTTTTATTTATTAATATATTTTACATATTCTTGGACCCTTTTGTAGACATGAGAAATATTTTCAAAGAATTTGGAATTAGGGGGTCCATGATTTTTTTTTCATTTTCTCCGATTGAATATGTAACTGTCGCATATAGGCTTTTCGATATGACTCCATGATATATCAGAAAATTTGACTGTAAATTATACACTACTTGAAATTCTTGAAAAGACATCAAGTTACCTTCCTCACTAAGAAGATCATTTATTAACCAGATACCCTTTTTTGACCAGTCCCTGTAAAATATTGCCCTATTATCAATTTTAATATTTTCATTTTGCCATAAATTTTCTAAAACAAACTCCTCTTCATCTTTGGGTAAAATATTCTTTTTTAATTCATTCCAAGCATTGAAAACATCTTTCCAAAAGGGATTTCTTAAGCATTTATTTGTTCCACAATAAGAAATAGTATCATTGTCCAAATTTTCAGAGTAGGAAAGTAATGTGTTTAATTTAGAGTTATTATTAATATATCTTCTTATCCAAATTAATTTCAGTCCCTTTATATATTTTTTCAATATCTAACATCTTCAGGCCTCCAAGTTTATAGTCTAAAGATAAAGTTTCTCTCTTCACCTTATCTAGTTTATTGTCCCATATGAATAAAAATAACCTATTTATGAATTGTTTCAGTCTATTACTATTTGGGTTCGCTAAAGTTGAAAATAAATGGTTTAATTTTGAAATAATCAAAAATTTTATCACTGTTATCTTTCCAATAGGTGATACTATTCGATTTGACCATATTTTAAGAGTATTCTCTATTTCTTTAAGTTTTGGAACATAATTCAAATCTTCTATATCATGCAAATTGACAGAAAAGTTGATACCCAAGAGTTTAAACTTGCTGGAACCCCACTCCAGTCCCCATTTTATTCACATTGTGTCCTGATTAAATTTTTTCTTACCAATCCACACTACCTTAGTTTTGTCAAAATTCATGCGGAGACCAGACATTTCAGCATATATTTGTAAAATACATAGGGACGCATCTAAATATTCAGGTGAACCATCAAGAATAAGAGAAGTATCATCGGCACATTGAGATATAAGAAATTCTGTATCATCTATTGTTATTCCTTTATTATCATTATTATTTCTGATTAAAATTCCAAGAAATCGCACAGAACAAAAAATTATACGGTGATAAAGCATCCCCTTGTCTGCAGCCTCTTTGAATTTCAAAAAAATCTGATAGGTAACAATTTTGAGTGACTGAAGATTTGATATTACTATAAAAAGTTTTGATCCAGTGATGCAATGAAGCACCAAAGTTAAAGAAACTAAGGACTTGTTCAATAAATGACCATGATATTGAATCAAACGCCTTTTCAAAATCAATGAGGAGGAGAACACCCGGTATATCATTTTTTTTTCTGTATAGTGGAGTAAATCATAAATAAGTCTAATATTTTCCCCAATTTAGCGACCTGGTATAAATCCAGTTAATCAATAAATGTTTGGCTTAGTAATCAAAAAGTATATAAAAACGCAAGATAATAATGAAATAATCATTAAATAAATGCCCTCATCATCAAATTATCACTAAAAAATGCCCTGGTAATCATGTAATCAAGAAACCCATGACGGGCCTAAATATCTTAAAAATTGTACACGAAAATGAAATATATATTAGAATTTTTAAATTCAGAAATATGTTACTTTTATATAATTTTCGAGATTAATAGTAACGGTTTCTAAAATCCATAATTTTGTAATTTTACCAGTTAATTGAAAAATAAAAAAGTTAAACAAGGTAGTTTACTCGGAATGTAAGTTAAAAACTGAATAAACTTTGTAACTTCTAAATAAGCATTTTTTTTTTCATGCTGAAGTTTAAGACTAATTTTTTATTTTATTTTATGCGCCAACAATATTGTGTGTATAACAGCAGCGCTTATGTAAAATTTAAATGTGAAAACTTGACCCTTTGTAGTACAAAAATCAATATGTGAATGGTCATCATTTAAATTGTGCATGTCACGAGTAACGACTGACTTTGGTATAAAATTCAAAAAGTTGCATAATGCATGGATTTACAATTTTTCAATTTACAAAATCGATTCAGTTGAGTTAAGATCGTGTAACCTACTGATAACCCCAGAGACAGAGCGAGCCTGGGGAGCAAGTAAGTATGTTTTCAATTTTCACATGTCACCCACTTGTGCAGAACATTCATCCGTTCCAGGTAAAAGTCTATAGATTTACTCAAAACTAAATAACCAGCCATCAAGCTTGTTTTCTTGGGTTTTTTTGTGGTTTTTTGTTTTGTTTTTTTGTTTTTTTTGTTTTTTTTTTGTTTTTTTCGTTTTAAAAACGTTTTAATGTCGTGTTTATTTATCAGATGTATAACACTTAACGAAAAGACTTACCGGTACAAGGCTACAAGAAAGTGTTCTACTTTTTTTGACAGAATACCATTTTTAAGCTTTCGAATGTAAGTGAACATCGACGCATTATAGATGTAATATTATGAACAAGGGGGAACGACTAAACACCCCAGTGACAGGACTCCAGAGCGAGTAACATTAAATTATGTCCGCTGTGAAATGTTGTTTGCCTATGATGAAGTTCGAGGACAGATTAAAATTTCCTTTGATCTTTCAATGCTCTAAAGGTCGATATTCTGTGTAGAATGCATTAATTTCACTATTTGGAAGTTATTGCACTGTAGAAAAGTTCAGTTCCTGCACACAATACAAATACAATGGGAAAGGAAGGGCTTAAATCAGTGCATTAACTTCATGCAAATTAGATGATAATGCATTGCTGGACTCCTCCCTCAGAAAATACAGAAGCCAATGAAACTCATCTTGATTTTATTATTCGGTAAACAGCTAATGTTAGAAAACAACTGTCTTTATTTTTGTAGTGCCTGTGCATGGACATTTTACTCGGGTGTTTCTTGTCAGAAAGATGATTTTCATATGTTCCTTTTTATACATGTCTTTTATTCAGAATTTGTCAAATTTTGCACGTTTATTCTTCTTCTGTTCCCACCAATGCCTCCTCCCATACAGCGAATTGCAATTCAAATTTACAAGTATTTTTAGTCGAGGAACGTTTATTGTCTGAAGATACAACACATACTGCGAATGTCTTTTCTAAAAAGGAACCTTATAACTCAGTATCGACAGAAGTCCCAGGTTCTTCTGCCCACGGTCCTAGCAAATAGAAAAAAGGCCACCAGCATTGCAGAGGTATATCGGACTTTATTGGCCGATGTAACTGTTCATTAAAATGCAGGAACTAAGTGCTAATTATGTAAAGATGGGGGACGAACATTTGATTTCTCGGGGGACGATTTTACCTAGAAAAATCATTTATTTTCATTTTCACAAACCATTATTTTCGCAAAATGTC